>JABSTQ010004537.1:0-53147 GCA_013358835.2 Ixodes persulcatus | reverse complement strand
CAACGAGGTGGTGTAAGGGGTTCCAGAGGGAGCCTGTCGGGAAGGGGATCCGGTCAAAATGGTCCCGGTTAAAATGGTCCTGGTCAAAATTGTCTCGGACAAAATGGTCCCAGACAGAATGGTCCCAACTGCCAACCCGGACAAAATGGTCCCAGCGTGGCATTATCTATTTGCTGTTTGCAGGTTTTTATATTTTCTACTCTTGATGGATATTAGCAGCGGCTTGTAACTCTGTGCACACAGTACGTACAAGGGCTCCGTCCCTTGAACGACTTTTTGAGGGGTGGGGGTCATATGAATACATTTTCGTATTAGGCCTTCGCTTCAGCAGCGTCGACTTCTTGTCTCTTAAGTGGTCTATGTAACAAATACGCTTATACTTGCGAATTCAATTTTTGATTTCTTTAATATACATTGTTCAGACAGAGCGATGCTGTTTCTGAAAAATAGAACACGGTGGTACGACAGGTTCATTTCAGAAAACCACGTCAAGAACCTGTAGTACTTGTGTGATAATGATTTTCATTCCGAATATCGTTTTGAAGCTCGATAGCGCTAATTTGAAAACAGGTTCTGGCGATAGAAAGATATTGATTACACACGTGGAATATATTGGTAGAAATTAAGAACCTTCGATAAATAGAGCTATATGGTGTAGATAGAAGGGACTTAAAATTTGTCTCAAATGATTATAATGAAAATGTTGATATTAAACTTGAACGTGTGTCGAAATAAATTTCAAAGTACCAAACCATTTTGTCCTATTAAGAGCGCTCAAAGTATTGATAAATTCACATGGGACCATTTTGTCCGGGTTGGCACTTGGGACCTTTTTGACCGAGACCATTTTGTCCGGGACCATTTTGACCGGGACCATTCTGACCGGGACCATTTTGTCCTACACACGCCGGGAAGAGTGCCATATGTACCATTACCTCCAAGTCATTGGAATATTCAGCAGAAAAATAAAGCATAAATTGATACGGCATGCCTCCCTGCACAATGCAAACATAATAATCAAAACATATGCAGTACTGCAGTTATTTTACCATTCTAAGAAAATTATCTGAAAATATGTCAAACACAAAGACAGATATGATTTCCACCAGGGTACTTGGCCACAGAACCAAAGTTCTGTCAATAAGAAATGTATAATTCACTGAGCCAAAAGCTTTCAACATACCAAAAATGACAGTCGGTCAATTAGGCCCACTTGAGATAATGCAATGTTTTCTGCGAAAGACCCAGAAAAACAACTACCAAAAAATTTCGAGAGATGCCCCACCCCCGAAAGATAGCCCGCCCCCTATTCTCAGCTTGATTTACTATATTGTTTTAAACACTGAAAGATATGTGTACGGGTATGGCATGACCAAATCCCCAGTGGTCGCCACCTGTTCGGTGGCATGGGAAAACCCTGCAAGGACGCCATTTCACGGTCATTGGTAAGTATGGAAACCACAGTCCAGACAAGGCACTCCTACAACGTGGTTCCAGCATGTCTTCTAGTAATAGTAGTGTTGGGATCAATGATGGCCTCGGCGTAAATGCGGCTAGTAATGCTGACTGGGAAGTAGTATTCTTTGCTTCGTTGCTCCTCGCCACCATAGCAAGCTTGAAAGGGACACGACCTAAAAATAGCAATTTGTTTGCTTTTCTTGATTGTACACTGAAAGTTGGCCCACTCCATATTTTCACCCAATTTGCTCTCGATGTTAGGTGGGCTATCTCGGGATTTTACGGTAGGGAAATTCACGAAGCGTTTGTCATCAAAACAAGGGGCGCCGAAAAGTATATCAGTGAGCCATCTGTGGTCCTGTTAGATAAGGAAATGTTATTTTTAGAGAGTGGAATGGCTGGAAGTGACGTTGTTCTATTAAGGTCTTTAAGTCAGTGTGGTTTCTAATAACCTTTCAGTTGCAATTGCGCTCCGTGTTGTTGTTACCTTGTTCACTTTGTCCCCGTCCTTTGGCACTTCTATCTTGTCATGAACCAACTGTTGTTGCAATTCATTTATTCTACAATGGACCACTTGGTCTGTTCTCCTAACAATTTCCAGTCCACTCTTACTCTCGGTAAACTTAATGGCCATTTCATGCTGCCGTACTAGTGTGTACGCCTACGACATCCAAATGCCTGTGCAACCTCATCAGGTACATCTGAGACTTAGAAACAAGTGGAAAGATACCAACACTGCCTCAAGGTGTCCTGCTTCGCGAGGGCTCCAGAGCAACCAGCGGCTGAGCTAAGTTTTGCCTCCCATCTACGGAGTGCCCAGCAGATTGACGGAGTTCCTGTGGCGGCGGCAGCTCGCCGGGCCACCGAAAAAGCGACTGACCAGCAAGATGAAGCAAAGAGGGGTTACCTTCCTCAGTGGAGCGACATTCCCGAAGACTTTGAGGCCACACTGGAAAAGATGTACTGGTCCATAAAAGATGGCACTTTGGTCACAATGCGCGATCTGAAAATAATTGAACTATCTATGCGCTAGTGTACGGGTGAGTGTATCTGTGCATTTTGCTTCCAGACAGGTTTTGGAAGCTCTAGATGCTTTCAAAATGCAATTCAAGGAATCAATGTGATTGCACTTTTATTACTCACATTACTGTACAAGGAAACACCCCACACACTACCGACACAAGATTCTCTGGTACAGGTTTAGTGTTCCTGTGTCGGCACCTCAGCTGCCGGAGGACAATGCAAGTGTTAATTCGTGTGGAAGAGAAATAAATTACAAAAGGGTTATGAAGACAGAATCGCATCCAGAGAACAGCCTGCAAAGCTCCTACACTGCCCCAAGCTGGTCTAATCCAAAGGTGTCATCCCACCAGAGTATGTGGACCCTTACACTACCCATAATGAAATACTATACAAGAGAAGGTAGCAGAAGACACGTCCACAAGCACAAACATTGCCGTAACTCGTATAGCTTTTCCCGCATTTCATTCCAGACTCACATCAGAAGGAAAGCAATGAGTGCCCTACTGTGGTTTACCAAGTAGTTTGAACTAAAGGTGCGTGAATATTCGCAACTTTGAATAATTGGGAATAAAGCTAGCTATCCGATTCAGTTTGCAGCACACTTTTACTCTTCTAAGCATTTCAGCTCATCGAGTAATCGAAAATTACGAATAATGTCTTCAGAATTCTTCGATTTTCCACGTCAGGTTTCACATGTCGGTGCATGCATCAAGCTTCACTGTTTCCTGCGGCGTGCTAGGGAAATCGGCTGACGTGCAAGAGTATCTCGGTTGGCTCGATGGTCTCTGAAATGTGCTCGTCAGCCTTCTTTGGATTCAATTAAAGTTTGAGCCCATCTTAAAGGACAGTGCCAGAAACGAAAACCTCGAGCTATATTGAAATAAAAAAGCTAGTCATTGCTTCGCTTGCAACACTAAACTGTTTTACCCAACTCACCTGGTTTGGGTCTTTTTTTCTTAAAGCAAATAGAGTCTAAGCTCGTTATAACAGACCTTTATTTTGACCAAGATTTCGGTCTGTTGTAAAAGGAGTATGTTGCATGCAGATATGAAGGTTAGTCAATGGTATGTAGAGGAATACCAACCGAACTTCACAAATCGGTATGTTATATTCAAATGTCTGTTGTAACCAGGTCTGTTATAATGAGCTTAGACTATGTAAACTTTTTTTTTCATAGTTATGTTTGTTAGAGCAGATTTACTGAGATGATTTCTTAAAGGAAACATGCAAAGGAAAAAAAAAACATTTCTTTAAACAGGCTAGATGGCAAAAGAATGTTATAAAACAAATTTACAACGAAGAAAAAAAATTTAGAGCTATATTTACGGCGCAAAACGAATTTGTAGCTAGCGCCCACAGGAGCCGCTGCGGGTCACGTGGTACACTTGTGTGCCATCGCGTGGTGCTGCTGCCACCTCAAAGTCACGCTGCACGCCAAGCGTGGTGCGCCGCTGTTTCAACGCGTTCCTCCACGCTGCCGCCGCGCAAGTTCGTCTGCTCTGCGGCACACAGGTCTATCACGTCTGCTTGCGCTTTTTCAGGAGCTTCCTTGGGGCTCTAAAAGTTACTTACTAATCTTCGTTTTTTGTTACACTTGAAACAAAGATGATTAAGTAACTTTTAGAGACCATAGGATGCTTCCGAAAGAGCGCAAGTACCACGTGACAACTAGCAGCCAGTCACGTGACAAGTAGCGGCCACTTTCCCGCAGCACCCGTGGGCGCCAACTACAAATTCATATAGCACCTAAATATAGCTCTAAAAATTTTATTTATCGTTGTAAATTTGTTTTATGACTTTCTTTACCCAACCAGGATGTTTAAAAAAGAATGTATTTTTCCTTTGCATGTGTTTTTTAAAGTATCCAAATCCAGCCTCAATTCCAATTAAATGCAAAATAATAATATTCTCAAATTTCCCAATTTTATTTGGAGTTGAATTTTAATATTCATTTTCGATTCAGTCAAAACTTTTATATTCGCACACTTTTAGTTCAAACTATAAGGCATATCTGAAACTAGAGGTTTGTCGTTCAGACAGCCTTTTCAAGACCGCACGGTTGCCTAGTGTTTTCCGTTCTGTTCCCAAACAAACCTTCTAGCTTCCCGCTAGCCTCAACCACAAACGGGACATTGTTTCCAACTGCCTCCCCGACGAACTTGCTGCCGTTCCGCACAGAGGCACCCAGGCTTCCCAGCCGAGGATAATAGGTGCAAGTCTAGCACCTGTAGCCTTTGAGGTGATGGACGC
Source organism: Ixodes persulcatus (assembly GCA_013358835.2). Lineage (NCBI taxonomy): Eukaryota > Metazoa > Arthropoda > Arachnida > Ixodida > Ixodidae > Ixodes > Ixodes persulcatus. The sequence goes on along the minus strand of JABSTQ010004537.1, from coordinate 48,416 downwards.
AACGCAACGTGTTATGCAGGTCCAAGGGGGGGGGGGGGGGGGGGGGTGCTATCGATCACACACACAAGACAGTCCACGTTTACTGTGCAGCCACCAGCTGCATGGATGGGGGGGTTCATTTATGGAGCCGGCTTCCAGCTTTGGGCCAAGACACGCCCGACACCTAAGTTTGGTGAGGATGCCGTAGGGCGTCGGCTGTTGGGGGTGCAGGGAAGAGCAGAGGAGCGCAATCGGGTGCAGTCGACGTTCCCAAGACGCCGTCGCAGCACCAACACCACCCGAGTCACTTTCCCGTCTGCACTACCACTTGGGTGACGTGCGGCCAGGTGCTCCGGTTCTTTGTGGCCCAACAGGGGTCGTGCTCCGTGCCGTGGCCTGCAAATAAAATGCTTTTGCCTCAAGCGGACCAATGAAGGAGAGAGAAACGGGATTCAGTATTAACCCTGCCCTAAAGAGGACAGTTTCACAAGTGCCGTAAGTTTGTACAAACAGTTTTGAGTTTTGTTCAAACTCCCAATTCTGAGCTGCTAAATTTAGCGCTCATTTAAAACTTACTTAAAAACAATGTCGGAAAATATTGAAATAAAATCTTGGAAGCCGACGCTCTCACGGTGACCAGTGCGATCTGGTGCCCATGACTTTGGCTCACAACACTACCGAAATAGCGGGTCACGAGTGATTTTCGAACGCGAACCTTTTCGCCGAGAAGATGGTATTCCTGGAGGTGCGCGCATACATAATCCGAGGGCATCGGCCGCCGGCGTGGCACACACCCTACCGTCGTCGTGGGGTTCAACTTCAGGCAGAGCTCCAAATTTATGGTACACAAAGAGCCCTGCTGACTCGACCTCTCTAAGGTAAATAGTTACCCAAAGTGTACCTAAAATTGACCACGGCAATAACCAGGTTCCTCGGAGTAACATTGGGGGTTCTTTCGACTGTTCCCAGTTTAAGTACAATGTCACGATGAGCGATTACTTGTATGTAGTTCAACTACTCTACTCAAGTTACTGTAGTTTAACTACTTTTCTGAGTAGTAATTAGTAACTTTCAATTACATTTTTATCTCGGTAATTCCTAGTTTACTTTAATTACTTTTTTTGAGTAACTTCTACCCAAGTTACAAATTTGTTTTGAATTTTAATGGTTGTTTTTCCTATCAACAAACATTCCTGCACAAAAAGAGATAAGAGGTTGGAAGATCAGCTTACGTTTGCAAAGAGGGGGAAGCATGTGGCAAAGAAAGGGGGGGGGGGAGGTGGTTTGGAGACTACGAAACTCCCCCAAATTTTCACGAGCCCCCCACTGCAACAACACTGCTCGAGGCACAGGGAGCGAACAGACGCGACGCAAGAGAGGCCAAGTAACTGTGGGATTAGCGCCGAAGACTGGCATTTCTTTGTGTCCCCAAGCTCAAGGAGACTTGACCCATTTGAAGAAAGGGCTGCTTTCTGCTCTCCCCAATGTAGGAACTCTCGCCTACTGCAGGAGGTGTACACACTGTATCCTCACTCAAAGGAGGCAACAAAATGCAGCACCCACTCTGAAACTTATCCGGTGCTCCCGTAGTTTGTGCTGTACTCGAAGAATTGCGTGCTAAAGGGCAACCGAAGGTGACCTTTTTGCGTTGCCTTTCCTCCCAAAACTCAGAATATGCAAATCTTGTGGGAGCCGCCCGCTCCACTTCCCTGATTAGGCCCTTTGGCCGCGGGAAACGCGCTCCGAGCTGTCCAACTGCCAGCCGGAGCGCCCCGTTTCGTGCCTTGGAGGAGCAGCCATCTTGGCTGCTTACCCTCGCATCGCCTGCCTCCCCCCCGTGCCCCCCCCACCTTGCGGGGACACGCGAAACGTCCCCCTGGCGGTTGGACCTCCTTGGGTCCGAGTCTGAGGCCGCCAGCAGAGAGGGAGAAAGAAAGAGCGGGGCCTTGCGCCCCGCTCGAGGGGACTGCTCGCGGGGACATCCAACAGCTCGGACGTGTGGCCCGGCCCTCCCTGACGGCCCACCTCCGCGCCCGCTCTCGGGAAGGCACGACAAGGTAAGGTCTGTTCCTTCCTTGTCGCCCTTAGCGTGTATCTTATCTGTATACGATTAACACGTAAAATAAACGCCCAATTATACCTTGCCTTCGGCGTGTCCGTGTGCTCCCTTGTGAGAGTCCCGGCTAACGGTTGCAGCCGACAGTCGAACCCGCCGCAGCACTTAGCATGATAAGCTGCTGAGTGGTAGGTTGAGTGGTCAGCCTCCCTGCCGGACGCCCTCACCCCTTTGAGACCTCCACATTTTGCATTTTGTGGGAATAAAAAGGAGGGAGGATTACGCTCCTTTACGTCTGGGGACCGGGGCTCAAAGGGGAATCCGATGCCCGTCCCACCGCGCGGCCGACGGCTACCAGCGAGGGCGGTCGCCGCGCCGGGTTCGGCCAACGCCATGCCAACAACGATGATCCCGGTATCCAACAGCGTTTATTGAGTACCAGGGGTCCCCAACAAGACACTGCGGTCAAGCGAGCCTTGGACACAGTGTGCCCGCAGCGCCCGCCGACCTGAGAGCCAAAGGGGTAAATGCGAGCGGAGTCATCGCCGGTCGGACGAGCTCACGCCGCTACCCGTCGTCGCAGGAGTTCGGGGCCAGGGCTCATGGCAGACGGACGTCCACAGGTAGTGGGGACGCCGACTGTCACAGCCAGGGGAATCGCTAGCGTGGAGTCATCGCCGGTCGGACGAGCTCGCGCTGCGACTCGACCCGTTGCCCGGAGTCCAATCCAGGACTCTCCGACCACACGGCCGTCCACTCGGAGGGCAGGCCCGACTCTCCCCTCGCGCGGTCTCGGTGTTCCCCCGAAATCGGGGAGACGCGCGGAGGAGTGCGAGAGAGTAAGCCAGCATGGTGGCATGCTCTCTCCGACACGATACGGAACGAGCCGGCTCGAAGCCAGACAACTCCGGCCGGAATGTCCGCGGCGTACGCCTTCTCGGGGGAGGGGAACCAGTGGCTCCCACAATTCCCCCCTCCTTAAAACATTTGGCACCCCTTTCAGAGAAAAGAGCGCCGGCTCTCAAACCCCCAAAATACAAGACCTGCACGCTGACAGCACGGGTACCAGTCGCGCTCACAAATACAAGATCTTGAGTTGGTTGCACCGGCAGCCGCCGCCGTAAATGTTCGTCGTACCGGAGCTCACGACGCACTCGTGGGGCGATGCACTCTGGTGCCGTCGAATTAAGCCAAGAAAAGTTCCTCGATGTCAGACGAACGAAAGGGGTCGACACGAAGTTCTTTCAAAATACCAAGCGCCACTCACATGCAGACGTGGATGTTCGGCGGTGTTGATCGGCTCACTCTGCACGTCGTCGACTCGTCGTGGTCGGACTTCCTTTGAAGCGAACACGGTGACGCGCGCAGGTGACATGGGTGCAGGTGACCGGTGGCGAGGGAAACGCCGGCCACCGAAGTCGAAGGTGCACATCGGAGCCGGCATCAGGTGACGTCCGTGACCAGGCCCGCATCAGGAAGCCTGGATCAGCTGGGCGCCTCGGTGAGGTCCGACGACAGAAGGACGACAGCGACCATCTTGCCTCGGCCGGAAGTCAGGCTCCCCGTCTGTTGCTCCTGGCCGCGGTCGGGTGCGCAAACTCTCGGCAGCGTCAGCGATGACGCACATCCGGCAGGTCCCGCCCAGTCGCTCGGGGTGTCCTCCGCCGTCGCACGTAGAGGGGGATGGCAGGGAAAAGGGGGACACGAGCATCTTCCTCAATGACGGAAAAAAGAGCCCACGCAGCACCCCGCAAACATCTCTTCGCCCTCTCCAGACCCGCAGTATGGTCGAAGGGAGAGATCATTGTTCTCGGTCGACACACTGCCACCGAGGGGAAGCGATGGTCCCCGAAAACAGGTTTTGGCCGGGTCCTCATGGTATCTGGACTCGGCTGCCTGCGTACATTACCCGGGCCACCGCAGGGTGGGAGGCTCAAGTTGGAAGGCAGGCCACGTGGTGCTACTAACAGAATTAGAGGGCACCCTGCATATGCAAACTGAAGTCACCGGGAACTGAGCCGGCGACTCTCCGCTGCCAGCGGTGGCTGCACCAGGAGTCGGGCCAGGGACTGCGAAAACAACTAACTCCGTAGAGTCTTCGAGCTGCACGCATTCCTAGCGAAGCGCACGGAATGGGGTAGCTAAAAAGCCGCCCCGTCTCTAGTGCGTCGTGCCACTCTTATAACGCAAAGGCGTTACTCTCGGAAATCAGCAGAAGCTCAAAGGTGTCAGCAAAACAAATCTATCCCGAAGAAAACCCTCGCGCCAACCACAATACAAGTGGCGTACAGCGCGCGCGCCCACAGTATGAAAACTGCTTCTGGACGCCGGCGGATGCGTGGCCTACGGCTCCCGGAGCCCGTCGGTAGCATTACGAACTACTTGGCGACGTTAATGGCAGACGCACCGCCCGACTCTCCCGGAGAGTCCGACAACTCAGTGTCAAAGAAACACGCATATTTACAAACCCAGATTGTCCCGCTGATCCGTAAAAAGCTCTTTGCTGCTAAAAACATTCGTCGCGAGGCCCACAGGGGTCAACGCAACGCGATTTCCGTGGCACAAAGGCTCTGAGGACGCCACCAGAGGGGACAACCCTCCAACTAGGTGGGGGTTGGCAGCGGAGTCGGCAACTGTCAAGCAGTGGGGGACTGTTGCTAGCGACGCCCATCACCAGAGGCGACAGGTACAATAAAACGTCTCCTGTGGCAAGACACGAAAAGAGAATGAACAAATCGTGACTCACTCAGGTTTCCGGGCTGGCTCTTGGACGTGGTTCCCAAATCCGGGCACCGATGGGATTCGCATCATTGCGGCACACAAAGGGAGCCGCTCCGCCATCTTGGCATGGCGCGGCAGAGCGGTGCCACGACAACAACAGGTGCCATGCCCCACGTTGGGCGCCATTTTGTGGGAATAAAGGTGGGAGGATTACGCACCTTTTAAGCCCGGGGACCGGTCCGGTGCTCAAAGGGGAAATCCGATGCCCGTCCCACCGCGCGGCCGACGGCTACCGGCGAGGGCGGTCGCCGCGCCGGGTTCGGCCAACGCCACGCCAACAACGATGATCCCGGTATCCAACAGCGTTTATTGAGTACCAGGGGTCCCCAACAAGACACTGCGGTCAAGCAAGCCGCGGACACAGTGTGCCCGCAGCGCCCGCCGACCTGAGAGCCAAAGGGGTAATTGCGAGCGGAGTCATCGCCGGTCGGACGAGCTCACGCCGCTACCCGTCGTCGCAGGAGTTCGGGGCCAGGGCTCTCGGCAGACGGACGTCCACAGGTAGTGGGGACGCCGACTGTCAGAGCCAGGGGAATCGCTAGCGTGGAGTCATCGCCGGTCGGACGAGCTCGCGCCGCGACTCGACCCGTTGCCCGGAGTTCAATCCAGGACTCTCCGACCATACGGCCGTCCACTCGGAGGGCAGGCCCGACTCTCCCCTCGCGCCGTCTCGCTGTTCCCCCGAAATCGGGGAGACGCGTGGAGGAGTGCGAGAGAGTAAGCCAGCATGGTGGCATGCTCTCTCCGACACGATACGGAACGAGCCGGCTCGAAGCCAGACAACTCCGGCCGGAACGTCCGCGGCGTACGCCTTCTCGGGGGAGGGGAACCAGTGGCTCCCACAATCTTCAAAGATTCAAAGATCGTTCGAGAAACCTTAGTAATTCCCCTGACGTTTTTATATAAAAAGTAATAAACAAGTAGGGTTGGGAAGTACTCTAAGTACATGGTACTTAAAGTACTACTGTTTAGAAAACTTGTACTTTACCTGAAGGACATTTTCTGAGCATGTACTTACACTTTACTAGAATATTTTTCTTGGTACTTAAAGGGACACTGACAGGGTAATGATGCTCGCCAAGGTTTTTAGTTGTACATGATATATGAGAGCCCAACTACCCAGAACACAATCTGCGGCTCGAAATTCGGTTTCTTTCCGCCCGATCACCGCCGATCAAGAACTGGCCGGTTCGAGTCTCGCTCACTCTCTTTTCCGTGGTCACGGGCCGTTTTCTAAGGTTTCGACGCAACCACCAAATTTAATCAAAGTCGTTGGTCACTGAAGGCACACATTCACTATTAAAAATAGAAAAAAATATGAAACCCATTTTTTGTGGCTTCTAAAAAGCTGCAAATACGCTGATTGAAAAAAAAAGTTCCACAGAGAACCGGAAGCATTCTGTGTGTGCGTCGTTTCGCGTATCGTGGGACTTGCGGGGACGATGATGGCAGCGGATGACGGGTGTGGGACCTCTACTTCAGAACTGTCACTCACGGTACCGGCGAATTCTGTCTGCCTTTAATAGAGAAATTTGGGACTGATCAAAAGAATTGGTATTCATCCCGTACGACACGCCCGACCACCAAGCCGATTTGCACGAAGACGTCGCCGAGCCGTCGCTCCCTTGTCATGGCTGAAGACATCGCTCGCGCAAACCTCAAGCACGAATAAGTGTGTACTTCAAGTTGAATATGCATGCGTACGATTTCTTTACTAGGTGCGAATGTCGCCAATGCGTAGTGCTTCCCGATTTCAACCTGGAAGTGCTTTTGCTGGAGGAAAATCAGCAGCAAACGTTCAATTTACAGTTTACCGGCTGCATTATTACTGAGGAAAGAGTTCCCCCAGTAGCTCAGTGGAAAGACGTCCGCTTCACACGTGGCAGGACCGGGTTCGATCCCCAGTGATAGATAGCGTACCCTTTTTTTTTTTTTTCAAGCATTTTGCGATGTTTACATTTCTTTTTTTTACAATTATTCCTGAAGAAACAAACAAAAAATAACAAACAAATGTTGAGGACGAAACATCGCTGAACTAAATGGTATGGAATTTCCTTTTTGACACCTGCGAACTCAATGTAGTCACTTTCCACAAAATACAAGGAGCATAAAAATCAGGTAGCGTTCGCTTTCCGAGGTGCCCGTAAATGTTCTACAGGAATTGCAGCTAGCCATTGGTCCCGATCCCGTTGATCTTTCGGAAACTCTGTCCCACAATGCCACTTTTTTTCGGACGCAGGACATGCAAGGCAGCTCTTCACGCAACATCTTGGGAGTATTTTTTTCGGAGCCGATCACGGAAATTCACCATGGGCACTCGCTACTCATCTCCAACTCCTCAATGTACAAAACAACTCATCTTGAAGTACAGAACAGCGAGCGGAACAAACATAACTGCAAAAGAATCGCACGACAAACAGTTCCCGCTACGCCGCCACGCATGTCGTCTGCTACGCAGAGGGGAAAAAAAAAAAAAGCGCACGGTCGGGTGTAGCCACGTGACCTCCTCCACTCACTCTCTCCTCTCCGACCTCCGTGCGCGGGTTTCGGTTTCGGTTTTGAGCAGTTGCGTCTTTTGGCTTTATTAAAATATACGCTACTCTGTTGCAAAATATTAATTGGGTAGTCCTCCGACACCATAATGAAGCGCCTGGCAAAAAATGAAAAAAAATATTTTGGGGGTGTGTCAGTGTCCCTTTAAAGTAAAACTCCCAACTTCAATGTACATTCCCCGAATTTGAAAACAAAAAATGACGTATCGTGGAGTGAAAACGCGCTCTTTCGAGACGTCATCTGGTCATTTCTCCGAGTGAAGTAATGGTGGCTATAAGACGGACACAAATGCCTTATAAGTTGATTGTATCAAATAGCTCGTCAGCGAGAGTAAAACAACTAGTCTGTGGCGATTTGACTTTATACAATATCTGCTGCCATTTCCGTAAAAAAAAACGATGCACCTTCAATTACCCCTGGAGCAATGCATACCAGTTATAAAAACACTATAGGGAATGAAAGGGCACCATGAAAGATTGTATTAAAAGAACTTGTACTTTACCTTGAAATATATTGTATTTATAGTATGTTCCTTGAAGTACATTGCACCCGGCGTACTTACTACTTTACTTGAAGTACATAACCTCCAATCTACTTTGTGCTTTACTTCAAGTACTTTTTAGATGTACAGGGTGTCACAAAAGAAAATTTACACGGTCTTTTTTACCGCAAAACTAAACTAGGCATCGCCGAACGTTCATTCTCCGCCCAAAGGTAGCGCTAGAGGTCACAACCAGATGCCAAAGTTTCAGCCCGATCCGATAACTTAATCAAAAGTTATAAGTGAATTTCTGAAAATTTCAATGGGAAAATGGAACCCATTTTTGCCCGTTATTGGTTTCTGGTGTCATAGAGCCCCATGTGTTCGAAAACTCCGTCGGCCGCCATTTTCCCATTGAAATTTTCAGAAAATCACTTATAACTTTTGATAAAGTTATCGGATCGGGCTGAAACTTTGGCATCTGGTTGTGACCTCTAGCGCTACCTTTGGGCAGAGAATGAGCGTTCGGCGATGCCTAGTTTATTTTTCCGGTAAAAAAGACCGTGTAAATTTTCTTTTGTGACACCCTGCACTTTATGCAACACTGTCTAAAATATCAAGCTCAGGCAGTGCTAAACCTTAAAGTATAAATTATACATTCGCAGTACATCATTGACCAAAAAAAAAGAAATACAAAACAATTAGGCACACAGAAGCAGAACCAGATATTAAAGCATTTCTGTGAAGAAAAAAAAAAAACAAAAAAACAAGCCGATTCATATTTGGCTAGCAGAATTTCACTAACAGATCGAAACCATGTACTTTCTTGTTATGATAAAAAAAACATAAAAGTAACTTCAAAGGTAATTTGCTATTTTTTTACGGTAATTACTCATTTTCGCAATTACTTTCCATTTGAGTAATTTCTACTCTACTCAAATTACTTTTGAGGCCAATACTCAGTAACTTAATTACTTTTTTGAGTAATCTGTACATGTCTGGCGATTACAAGCATATTTCAGACTCAAAAGCGTGTATTGCTCATCAGTAAAGCTTCTAACATGTTCCGCTGTAATGTCAGAAAAAGGAGATGTTGCTCAAAAGCAGAAAGTTTCGAGTCCTCAATGTACAGATTGTCCCACAACAATTTGGGGGGATATTTGTACAACAAAAATAAACTATACATGGCCAAATGCTTATTCTCCACCCAAATGCAGTCTGAACTAGACGCCAAAGTTTCAGAACGAACCATTATTTTATTAAAAAGTTTTAAGTGATTTTCTAAAATTTTCAATACGAAAATGCCGGCCGACGGAGCTCTCAAATACCTGAAGCTGAATGGTGCCAGTTACCAAAATTGGGCCCCATTTTTCCACTGAAATCTTTAGAAATCGTTTCTAACTCTCGAATGAGATGGTAATGGTTAGTTCAAAACTTTGGCATTTTGTTGGGACTGCTACAATGGGGGAGAGAATGAGCGTTTGGCAATGCATACAGTTTATTTTTGGGGTGAAGAAACCCTGTATATTTGTTTGAGGGAGACCCCATACAAACAAGGGCCAAATGAGTAAATCTGGAAAGTTTAGCAACCTCCGACACCGCAATTTGCCATGGAATTATGGCCATGTGATGCGCTTGTTTTGCAAATATATTCAAGTAGACACTTACCAGAATCAAGTTACAAATAAAATTTTTCTCTAGCTCAATACAAAATTAAGCTTTTTTTCAATTATACTAGACAATAGTAAGTAACTGTTCTTGCAGGCCAGTGGAGTATTTTATTGGACAAAATGATTTCCCTCACTCGTGTTTTCGGTAGCGAAATTTTGATAGTCAACTAAAAAAATGAAAGCCGTTTAGAACTCCCTGTAACGCCGAATTAGAATGCAGCTACCCATAATGCACCGCACGGTTACGCCGACGGCGACGGCGACGCCGCTCAAGCCGGAAACGGACGCCCAAGAGCTGCGCTCTAAACAATTGTCTCAAAACATTAATAGACAGATCTGAAATTGTAGCTCAAATTACAGGTTGCAATATTAATTCCCCCAGAGGTGTTTAAGTTTCGTCTCTGAGGCTCAACTGGCCACACTGACAACATGATGTCAGATGATGTAGTAGGCTGCACAGCTTGTTCTGACGGGTTACACGTTGGATGGTGTGAAAAGAATGCTGGGAAAGTTCACGCAAGCAAAACGAAAAAGGTTTAACAGAACACTGCGTTTTTAGACTGCCTGCTTAACTTGCACGTTATGTGACGTCACCTCGCTGGAGAGTGGAAGAAAATTCGAACCTTGGTTTTGAATTTAACGCGCCGGTAAAAGCCCGGGTATTCCGGAAATGCGTTTTAGTTTCGTTAGCAAAAAAAAACCGCCGGAGCTCCCCAATAAATCAAACTTTCTCACATTGCCACAAGAAAGGCTTAAGTTCTCATTGGTCCATAAAAACATGAGTTTTAGTTGCAACCTTCAATTAAAGAAAGGTTGCTCCTTAAAGGGCCACCGACAGGGTATTTATGCTTGCCTAACATTTTTATTTGTACATAACACAACCCAGAACACAATTTGGGGCTCGAAATTCATGTTCTTCCTGCCCGAAAACTGCCGATTGAGCACTGGCCGGTTTGTGTCGTGCTCACTCTCTTCTCCGTGGTTATGTGCAGTTTTCTATGGTTTAGACCCAACCACAAAAGGTAATGAAAGCCGTGTGTCATTGAAGGCACACACTCAATATTAAAAATTGAAAAGAAATATGATACCCATTTTTTGTGGCTTCTAAAAAGCCACAAATATGTTGATTGAAGAAACAAGAAGTTGCACAGCCACGTGACTTCTGCCAACTCTCTCCTCCTCTATATTTCTTCTTCCTCCCCAGTCTAATTCTGATTTAGGTTTCGAGCAGTTTTTTTTTTTCTTACTTTATTCAAAAATATACGTGACCCTGTATCAAAATACTGATTGGGTAGTGTTCTGAGACCATATTGGACGGCACAATAAAACATAAATTTTGGGGGGTGCGAGGGTCTCTTTAATATTAAAAAGAAAATGCGCCACCCAGTCGCACTTGCACTCTAAATTACAGTGTCGAAGCATGAGAATTGCATTCTTGAGATTTATTTGGTGTTTGATCCACACGGAGCAGCTAGCGCTGCACAGACAGTATCAACGTCTCCGAAGAACAAACCTTGTTTCTTCTAGATGTAGAGGGGACAACTAAAGACCTTCTGCAAGGTGAAGAGGGAAGCGCACCTTACGGGGCCGTCCGTGCGGTGGTCTGCAGAGACTGCGCTTTGGGGATGAGTGGAGGACCCCCGGGCAGTTCTTCAGGAAGTGACCCCCTGCGGCTCCTGGTCCTGCAGGCGCCGCCAGGTGTCCCCCAGTGCCTTGGCAAAGTGGTCGTCCACTGTGGAGAGAGAACGCCCGCGTGGGGTAAGACGCAGAACGTATTTGTGCAGGCATCACGGGAAAGAATGCAGTAGAGGAGGTAGTGACAACACGCAAGCAAATTTGGTAGCCACAAATGCGACACGCAACACCTTGCGTCGCATTCATCATGCAGGTGCACGTGAAAGCTGAGAGCTGGCAAGTTCATGGGCCAGCATTACAAGATGCCTCTGGCTCTGAATTCTTTCTTCGCGAAACTCCCGCAGAGCCTGAACAACACGGAAGAAACACCAAAGCCGATTTAAATGTTTTCAGTGATGGAAGCAACATCGGACTTTCTGTAGCAGGTTTTGTAGCGGGCAAAATGTAGGTTTGGAGCAAAAGGACCAGATCTGAACATGTGTTGCGCATCACTCAAAAATTGAACTATGCCACCACTAAGCAAGAGCTAGCGGCATTACAGCCAGAGTTGAGTCGGAGTTTGGGGCCTTTTCGATCGACTGCCGCGCGGGAAATACCTCGACTACTTACTCGAATATAGGTCGTTGGTTTTGTTTTATTTTACTTTCTCGGCACTGCTCTTCAAAATTAAAGGCCGACCTACAATCAAGACCAAAAAAGGTCGACCTGTAATAGTACCGAGCAAAATTTCCGAGCACATCGCACTAACCCATGGCTGTTCCTCTCCGTAAGCCACTTCTCCTACTACATAGCTGCAACGCGGTGAAGCTCGATGCACGCACGCTGTGGAAAGTGGTGAATGAAGGCTGATGTCACGGAGTGGAGGCATGTGGCTCAGATGAGAATCAAGTGCTCTCATCAAGAGACCCTGGTTCTGTTGTATCGCGGCAGTCGTCCTACCACCATCTAACAAATTTCTCTCCTGACTTCAAACTCCGTGACATCGCCGACATCACTGTCTCAAAGTTCAGACCATGATGTGGCCAGAGTGGTGGAAGAGAGAATTTTAGCAACCGTGAAATACATGTTTTTCCCATTTCCCTTCTACTTCTTTCAATATTAGTGTTATTATTAAATTATTTTTTGCTTCGTTTAAGCTCATCCAGGTGTGACAACTTTGTACAAAACTGGCATTTTTGCGCTAACATGACTTGCGTTCCTGGCGCAATTCGGTGCAAATGGCACAGCACTTCCATCACAACCAGGAGTGCATAAAACAGTAAAATATTCAAAACTCTCAGACGTGCGAGGTTCTCATAAAAAGCGCGTGAACTCAAACACCCAATATGAGTCAGCCTCGATGTATTCATTCACAAGCAGCAAAGGATAAAACTGCCTTCGTTGCATCCCATTACAAAAAAAAATTTCTCTTCCCGTGAACCTCCTTTGTGATTGGGAAGAGCATAACACAACGAGTGGCACAGACTATTGGGACTGCCTACTTTGAACAAATAAACAAGAATCACTTCGAAACATTTTACCACTTTGGAAGGTGCACATTAATTCGACACTCTTTGCAGACATAGTTTTGATTAGCTCTTGCACAAAGTGGAATGCAGAAAGCTGGTTGGTTCAGTAAACATACAGTTCACGCTGCACTGTCAGTTCAAGAGCAAGTGGAGCATTCGTTCGAGGTTTGCGAGTCTATTTTTCCGGGCAGTGTGTGGAGAGCCAATGATTGCAATTAACAAAAGGACACCGGCAAACGACGAAGCAGGCAAACAATGAAGCAGAAACAACAGCTGCGCTGGGCTCCCGAGCACAACGTTGGCACAATCACAACAACAGCATAGCACACCATTTGCCGCTTTCCTTCCGTGAATCGCAGCGATTGGTTCCCTGCCTGCTGGGCAGCAGAGAAGGCATGTGGGGCTCACGAAAGCTTGCACCAGATTAAAATAAACAGAGCACACCAGATCAAATCGGTATCTCAAAAAAAAAAAGTTCTTGATTTCGCTCGACTCTACCGATAAAATCAGTATACACAGAATGTGTTTCTGCGGCATTCTTCGGGGTTTGTGCTGGACATTGCTGATTTTTATTCTTTGGTTATAGCATGTTATTTTATTCCAAGCTCTGTCCTCCTTTATGTGATGGTGGGCATGTCTTAATTTTTTTTGTTTCTTACGTAAATGCTAAACGCCGACCTAGGACGCCGGCATCCGGCGTTCGTGGAAGAACCGTTTGTGAAGATCATTGTGGAAGAGCCGAAGCCAGCTAGCTTTGCACACACCCACTTATTGGCGCGGTGGTAGGATGAACCTCACAATTGTGGGGTCATGGGTTCAATTCCCGCTGGGGTGTGCATAGAATTTCCTTTTTTCTTCTCAATTTACCTTTCTCTCGTAGAGATTGTCCTCTGAAGTATCTGTTGCACATGTAGTAATGGTTTCTGTGGCGTTTCGTCACAATTTTCCCAGGAATCCCAGGCCATAAAGGCGGAAGACCAGACTCGAGATTCTGCGAGGCTTCCCTCCTCTCCACGTTTCCGAGCGAGGGACGGGAAAAAGGTAGTAAGAAAGTCGGGCATGGGTCCGGGAGCGGCTTTCAGATGATTCAAGGTCAAGCAAGTGAACATCTATTGTGCGAGCACGTGAACGGAGGAGATGAGCTTGCAAAAGGGGTGAACCCTCAATGGACGCATCAAAATCTGTGTGCCGGAGGATTAGCGAAGGAACCTTCCAGGAAGTTTCTTTCTCTTCGCTAGGTGCTTCTTTGATCACCGCAGTTTTTAATCAACTGCGAATTAATGTTTTTTTTTAAAATAACTTCCGCCTCCTGTTGGAAGCCTGGATCAGAATGCATTTCTTTGAAAATGTAAGGGCCACAAGGAAGCAGGAGTGAAGAAGCTTCTTTGTGCGAACTTCAGGGCAAAAGATAAGCTGCAGATAAGCCACAATGTGTACAAAGGATACAGTGGGGGAACTCAATCACTCACGGGTCACTGCATCTAGGAAGTAGGATCTATCTCCCTTTCTCAGGAAGCTGTGGCTTATTTTCGTTCAAACACGCAATCACGTTTTCATGCTCACAACTTTCGAACCAGCGTCTGCATAGGCCTGCGCTTGCGCAGAGGATGTCTTACCAAAAACGTAAATATCTCCACGATAAAAAAAACAATGAAATGAAGCATTTAAATTTAAGAACCGCTTCCAGTCGTATTTAAAAACGTAGCCCCCCAGAAGACTCCAAGAGGAATGCATACAGAAATACCAGTGCACGGCACACCGACTAAAAACCTGCACTGATGTCAACTGCATTGTAACTCACGGACTCAAGGCTGCTTGCCGATCATGTTGGGGTTGCTCCTCTCTAATCTAACCCCCTTTCTTTTCTAGTTGGAGTCTATGACTTAGCCACCATGGGCTTGGCAGAGCAGGGGTAGGGGACAAGGGGGTAGAGAAGGGGAAAGGAGCAGGAGAGGAAACAGGCAACGGTGGAAAGTGTACGAGGGAGAGGACGAAGCAAGGGAAAAGAGGAAAGCGTGAACTGATCGTCAGCCTTTAAACACATTCTGCGTTAAAAGTTTCTCAAAAGCCTCAAAGTGGCCCCTGATGTTTCAGTAAGAGACCTAGCTTTTTGTTGAAGCCCATCCTCGTAGCGAAATGTCAACCGTAACTCTAAAGGCCCATCCACACAAAAGCATCTGCTTACGTTTTCTTAGGTTACGTTATTCGTATGTCACGTGAAAAGCTGAGCTTTGAACTGGTTGCCCAGTTTCATACAAAGCACAGACGCTACGGTAACTCTCAACATAAGCGGACACAAGTTCCCGTAACATAACGCAATGTGAGGAAATGGCAAAAGGTCCATTCACGCAGGAGCATTTTCTTACATTGCAGTATGACTCACTAGGAATCCATGCTTTGAATGTTGCATGCAAAGTTACTCTTTCAATTGGTTCCCAAGCTTATGCGAAGAATGGATGTCCCAGTGACTCCTGACGGAAGCAGACATAAACTCCCGTAAAATAATGAAACAAAACGGTGCAGCGTGAACGGACCTCAAAGGCCCATTTGCACAATACCCTTTGCTTATGTCGCATTAAGTCCGGTTCACACAGCACCATTTGCTTACGTTGCATTTGTCACGAAAGCTGATGTCGAGAGTCATCAGACATCTCTGCTTTCTATGAAGCGTGGACCACTTCAAGGAGTAGCTTTGCTCGCAAGATTCCAGGCAAGATATTCCGGTGACTTACGACGTAACGTAAAAAAATGTAAGCAAACGCTGCTGCGTGAATAGCCTTTACGTCGAGATACGACCGCAAGTCACCGGCCCATCCGTGGTTAGTATTTCGCGCGCCAAGCTACTCTTTTAACTGGTTGCAACGCTTCATACAAGGCACGGATGTGCCGTTGACTTGCAGTTGTGTCTCGATGTAAGCAAAACCTTTGGAATGCCAAAAAATGGTGCTGTGTGAACCAGCCTTTATGTTACAGGAGCCTACGTCTGCTCACGTCGAGTTACGACCAGAAGTCACCGGGACATTCGTGCTTCGAAAAATAAATTAACAACCAATTTAAAGAGCAGTTTTGCACGCGACATACAAAGTACAGATGCACCCCTTGACTTGCAATGGTATCGCTATGTGACGTAAAAAAACTAAGCAAACACTCCAGCATGCCTTGATGCTTCCACCCCTTTCCGAGGTCCTGCTACTAGCCTACATTCATTTCGTTGGGACAGAGTCCCTATGGCCGATCGCAGACCCCACGGGAAGCATCCAACTACAGTGCCTGGCACGCATGTTTGACTGGTGTGTTTAGCGTTCCATACCACCATGCACGGGGAGTGGTGCCCAAGTGGCCACAAATTACATTACAGGAGCCAGCATGTTGTGCTGCCAAATGTGGCAATCCTGACAGTTGGTGGTAGAAGTGCTGCCAAAAAAGGCGAGGGACGCCAGAATCATTGTGGCATCTCATCTCGCGTCTGCAGTAGTTACCGTCTGGAACAACCTCCGTCTGCAGACAGGCATCTGCTGTCCTCCACCACGGTGCCACTGCCAGGATCGTGGCAGGCAACGGCGTGACAGTTTTACGATGGCATCGGGAGAAAACCGAAGGACGCGCGAATGAGTATGCGACAAACGTGCCGGCCGAACGCGTGTTCCAGACACTGCAGCAGAACTCTTGGCAAACGCCCCACGTGCCTCACCCGTGACGGAGGCCTCGGTGGCGGCGGAAGGGGTGGCAAAGAGGGCGGCGTACTGGCTGCCCAGGGAGCGCCGGAAGTGGGCCTCCACGATGGGGTCCGTGTCCCGGGCGGAGGCGCCCGTCCGGCAGCGGGCAGCGCAGGTGATGACCGAGGGCCGCGCCTGAGGCACCGCCGCCCGCTGGCTCATGTCCAGGGGCTGCTCCTCCGAGCGCCGCAGCTGCTTCGGGGCGCACGGGGGCGTGGCCAGCCCCGGAGGCAGTGCACGCTTGCGTGGGGGGCACGCCGGCGGAGACCTGGGGGCAGAGGGTGGCACTCGTGTCAAGACGGCAACGGGGTGGCCCTACCGCCCGCACTGTGCTGCGCTTCGAGCTTGGGTCACGTATGCCGTGAAAACCGAACAAGTGCCAACCAAAATTTTTAGATAATTTTGAAAAAACTAAGGATGAATGCCTCTTAAATCAGAATCCGAATTCAATTATTTTTTGATGCCGCCAAGCACCACTGTCGCATGTGGCGGCAATGCGAAGCTGCGCGCTTGTGTCGTGGCCAGCGAGGGTGAAAACAAACGAGAAAAGCTCGGGAAGGCAATTGTGTCGTTGGAGACTAATAACAAATGACCAGTGTGCGGAAAACATAACCGACCCAGTGTAACGAAATATTGGTGCACGAGAAATGTCTATAAAACAACCTGTCACCGGGCTTTTGAATTGGCTCAGCCAAATTGGAGGGGTCGAGGAGAAACAGCCTGCCCATGGACAAAGATGGTGATCAATTCATCTTTAGCTCATTTTTTTGTTCTGCAAGTATCCGGAGGAAACCTATTGCGATATGGCTGCATGCTCCACATTTTACGGTAGCTTTCGCAGCACTGCTACCTGCGCATGCACCTTATTGCGCGAGACCTCTGCGCAATAATAATCTTTTTTTGGTGCAAAACAATAGCTTCCGTGGTGTCGAGATAGCTGTAATGTTGGGGAGGCAAACCCGATTTGTTTTCACTTTCAAAGTACAATTTTATAGTAAGCGGAGGGACAACGCCAGAGTGCGAGGATGGGTTTCTGTGAGAGCGACAGGTGGCTGAAGACACCCTCTGGGCGAGTGGGGAGGCCCTCTGGAGCCGGGCGTCATCTCGCCTCACAGCATCGGGCTTGTCCCGCTTCACAGCGATGACCCCGTGAACCCTCCCCGGGCCTTTTTCAAGCATTCCAGGGAAGTGGTTTGCCGCCTGCTCTGGTTGTTGCATGCGGTAATAGTCTAGATTTGGAAGGAGATGGACTTTCCAGTAACAGCTTCATAGCCACGCTCCGGCAACAAGTGTATCCTGCACTATTGTATTGCTTTGCAATTGAAAGCCTTTATTTTATACTAGTAAATTATGTCACAAACGTCCGACTTGTTTGGTGGTCTGCCGGCGAGGTAACAGGTGCGATCAGAATTGCTAGACGTCCGGAGGCTCATCAACGAGCGACGCCCAGTGATGACAAACCCATCGTCAAAGCATGACCAAAGAATCTTTACCATACAACCCAATTAAATTTTTGCTACAGAGGCGCACAATTACTGACCCTTTAGCCAGCATGTCCAAGAAATGCAGCCGTATCTAGGACATCTTGTTCACACTCATCCTTCGTGTTCGCACTATGTGTGACCTCACTAACGAGAGCAACATTTTCTCGTAGCCTCATTGTTTCTAAATGCACTGTAACAGCTAGGCCCCAACTGCAAATGTGGCGTACAATATTGTCCCTTTCGAAAGCACGCAAATTATAAGCGTTGCTGCCACCTGTTCTCTTTCTGCATTTGCTATTATTTCTTTACTCCCTCTACTTAGTAACTATTTATTTTTCTCCCAGGTCACACCCGGAAAATCTCAGAGTAAAGTAAAAAAATGAAGCCGCACTTTGCAAAGCGTTCGGACTGCTCCGACAGACGTCTGTTTGCTCAATACCACAACTCCAGATGCCCTACACAGCATTGCGGTGCATAGTACAAACAAAAGGCGAGGGAAGGAATGTCCACTTCCTCAAGTATTGATGTGTGTGACAAAAGCGTTGTTGTGGCTGGCCCTCCACTATTAGTCAAATGTTCACTATGACATATTCAGTGATGTTACTGCAAAATTGTGATTTTGAGCAATTTTTGGAGCACCTAAAAATGGCTTTTGGAGCACTTTGGAGCACATAAATGTGAAATTTTGAGCCCTTTTGAGCACCTAAATATCACTTTCCAAAGTACTTTTGAACATGCAGTTATGAAATCTTATGATCACCTTAATTTAGTTAAGAGGATTTTAAAGTTAGCAAATATACTACTGTTTTCTTTTTGCTGTAAACAGTATAAGCCACTTTGTAATGTTGGTCTCCACAGGAGTAATAATGTATCTTTCATAGAAATCCAACGTGAGGGATTAACAGACCTTTCCATAAAAAGTTGACATAACTGCTGATGCAACTTACCGTAAATCAATCAATCAATCAATCTTTATTTAAAATACAGTTCAAATGTAAATCCCCCATAAGCCAATACTGGCTTGTGCATGGGACGCGACAGATGCCTCTGTATTTTTATTAGAGAATGATGAAATTTGCACTAGGAGTGCACCATTGCAAAATAAATGCTTTCTATCTCCAGAAAAAAATTAGTGACCGTCTATTACACTAATTTATTAAACAGCAGTAATGTATAAGATATGTTGGATTTTGACATTACTTGCATCACGTCGTTAACTACAACTACTATATCGATGCAAACCAATTCTCTGGGGGTGTTATTTACTCTGTTGAAGTATCCACATTTTTTACAGCTTTTTTTTTATTTTGGGGGATTTTATCTCGAGTAATTCTTCAGGTTATTCATTAAAAATTTTGGGTACATAATATTTCTTGTGGCCTCTTCATATTTGGTATAAATAAATGGTTCAGTAATTTTTTTTTATTGTCTTAACATTCTTCCTTTGGCATTTTCCACTTTATGTTTGTTGTTGAAAAAATGCTTTATTATAATATCCTGCTTTATCTGGTCTCTAAAATGCAACATTCCTAGGTCATTATGCATATAGTTTTGCAGATGTTTCTTCACCCATATCTCTGGCTATCCTTTTTTGGATCGATTCTATTTTTAGTTGTAGATATTTGGCACAATGTCCATAGACTGTTATTCCATACTGAAGTGTGGACTTGCCCAGTGAATTATATATCATTCTTAGTATGGATTGAGGGACCAGATCTTTTATGTGATACATCTGCGCCATTAATATCCTTAATTTTTAACAAATTTGTTCTACATGAATATTTCATTTATTATTTTTGTCTATGTCCATGCCTGAGTATTTGACGTTATCAGCATATTTCAGCGGAACGCATGAGCAATTATTGCAATTCTGCTCGTGCGTTTTTATTGGTGATTCAGTTAGAGTTTGTTTCCTCGGGTCTCGTAAAGGAGCTGTGCAACGATTTCAACGTTAAAAGAATTGGCATCTTCTCCTTTTGACATTGTTTATCTTGTCACAAAGGACAGAAAAAACATCTCCTTCCTTCGAAATGTTGCAATTCCGCCGCGTAATCGCGAGGCAAAAGTTAGAATATTCGCCGACCTGCAGCCGCGAGCGGCGGCCATGAAAACCATGCAGCATGACGTCAATGGGGGTCTTGTAGAAAGATAGCAAGTTGTGCAAGTACCTGCTCAATAAAAGGACACTTTTCCATAAATCTTGTCGTTCCAACATAAATATAAATGCGTCAAAAACCTGGTATCATTGACAAAACTTTCATTATACAGAGTTTTAGTGGCGCCATCTATCCGAGGTCAACAAAACCGTCAGCTCTATCTGCTACTGTGAACAGTGGCCAGAAGCCGGAGGGGAAAGGGGGCAGAGCTGGACGGGGATGGCCGGACTCAGATGAGACTTTTCTCCTTTCACCATATTGTTGGCGCTGCGCCAGCATGTGGTCAGGCGGTCGCAAGCAGATGAGTTCTCGCTGCTCACTGATGGCTCTAGAGAGAGAGCTTCACCGGAACCCCGCGCCTTCCCCATTGACGTCACAGCGTACGTGACTCGGAAGTTAGTGAAGGAGTTGAGAGGCGCCGAAAACCTCAATCTTTGTCCATTTTTAAAATAAAAACTAGGACATGCAGACAAAAGCGGTATTTTGTTCTTTACTTCAGAAAGGTCGAGACACCAAATCCCACATTAGTTAAGCAGAGCACTGAAACTGTTGCACAGCTCCTTTAAGGGCGCAGGTTTTTCACTTAACAGATATACAATCACAGGCACGTAGCCAGGGGGGGCCCATGGGGCCCGGGCCCCCCTGAAGTCTTCCATTTTGCTGGGACCTCCTCTCCCCCTCATACAGCATTTTGTCATGGGCAGGCCCCCCCCCCCCAAAAAAAAATCCTGGCTACGTGCCTGTACAATCATGTGCATTTTAAGCTATTTGGTACAGTGCTTTGGGTGCTGGTATCTCCAAAAAGACACCTCGAAAAGTCGCTAAAGACAATAGACCGATCTCACCAAGCGTTCGGCGCACGCGTGAAGCCACCACAACCTTAATTTACAAGAGGCAGGCAGCAATGCTCAAGATGGCTCATGCCATTTCGTGCTCTGCACACACAAAGCTCCAGCGAGGTTGTTGCACGTGCAGAAAGACTAAAGTTCCCTCAATGCATTGCGCCCGCAGAGGCGTAGCCAAACTGACTGGCAAGGTTGGTCTATTGTAATCACAGAAAGAAGATTGTGCACTACAAAATATTTTTCCTCCTTGCTCAGTCATGCCAGAAAACTGGTACGGATGCCCATAGTGTAAATGTTTAAGAAAACCTAAGCACATAGTGACTAAAACATTTCAATGCACAATATTAAAAATTGGTGGTTTGAGAATGTTCCTTGCACAAGATATGATAGAATTACTGTCCCTCGAGAGACAGTAAGTACAAAATAGGCAAAGGCCCACACAACTGGGCACGAAGGCAAATAAATGCAGTCTCCTCCGGACAATTTCTTAAGCCTTTATGATCGCACATCCTGAAAAAGGCTGGGCTGCGTCTGTCATGTCTACACTAATGCCAATTATCTACACTTACGTACATGATGCAACGAGCAAAATAAAAAGGTGACAAATATTTTCCCGCTGACATGTCAAAAGTAGTATGACAAATATATATTTAGCAGAGTTTTCCGGTATGCATAGCCTGGAAACTCTGGCCAGCTCACTTGTACGTGAACTACATTGGGACTGTTTCTCTTTCGAGAGCAGGAGGTATATGGAGCGACATTCCTGCGTCCTTAGATAAGCGACATCTACGTGAAGTATGCGTGCGTGCAGAGCACTGTCCTGATGATGCGAGAATAAAAAAGAGCATTTTCTTTTTATGTTGAGATAAAATCAATACGATGCAACCTGCATGTGGAGTCCAGAATACACCTACCTCGGGGGACTTCTTTTTTTTTTTTTTTAGCGTTACCTGCATCTATTATTATATTGTTACTTCCAGTGGCGTACCAACTTGTTTTTGAGTGGGGGGGGGGGGGGCAAAAGAGACCCCCCCCCCCACCCGCGGTGCCCTTGGAATCTCTTGGCTGCCGCCGGCCAGTGTTTGCCCTGCCCAGTGGTGGCTGTTTCAGGGGGGGGCAAAACACATGCCTTGCCCCCCCACTTTGAGAACTGGGGGGGGCAAGTGCCCCCCTTGCCCCCCGGTAGGTATGCCCATGGTTATTTCAGTTTATGTGCTTTGCAATGTAATCACCCAACTCTATGGGGACTGGCACCATTTCAGGCTTTTCAAAGCATGCAGACAGCCCCCCCAAAAAATTATGAATAAAAAAAGCTAAGGACACTAACTGGGTCTGAAATTTCACATAAAAATAAAATAGGCCTGCAAACAAATGACATATGACAGACATTAACATAAAAGTGGGGCATCCTGGAACTTGCCGAGGAAGAACATGCTTTAGTACGAATACTTTTATTTATTTGTCACAATGAATAACTGTGCATTCTATAACTCTTATTGTGGCTAGAAATTCGTTTCGCAATGTTGGCAGAAGCACAGGTTGATATATTCCACCGAGCTATATGCGTGTCCTTTCCCACATTGGGCAGAGAATCCCTGCCATCCAGAGAACTGAAATCTGGGGTTGAACCTGTAGCAGATTTTTGTGCTTGATCCCAGACCTGCCTCAAGGGATCTTGAAAAGAGCAAAAAGCTCGAGGGATCAACTCAACACACCCAATTTGTAAACATTACAAAAAAGTGCAGCTATATTACTTTGTAACCCAGTAAACATTATTTCATTTCTCCTTGACTAAGGGTTCATGATTATGGTGCTATTTGCTCCTGACATTTTGCTAGATATATGGTGCAAGACAAGCGTATAAAGAAGCAGCATTATTTTATAGAAATGCATCTATATGAGTTGTGAAGTTACCTATAAATTAAGGAGGAGGCAAAGTCATGTTTAAATGCATTAAAAACTACAAACAAGTGCACTTCCACACATGAGAGTTGGGGCATTGCACATGAGCCCATGCATATGCCCCATGCTGCAGTTAGTGGCACAACTTTGGTGCAATGTCAGAGGCACGCACATGAACCGTTCGACGTAGGTTCCGTCTCTGATGCGCTAAAGTGGTTTCACGAGCATGAATGAATTCCTACCTATAGGTCAAACAGTTCAGACATGTGCCCCAGGTGTACGATTGTTGGGGAGGTTTTGCCCACCTTGAGAAAAGTGAGAAAGCATGTGTGTCGACATGCTTGAATGCAATGCACTAGCTGATGGTGCTAGCTTTTCAGGAAATCTTAAATCAGTTAATTGACGAAGATATATAGTTTTAATTCAGGTTGAACGTAACAGTTCATGAAGTACAGGCTCTTAAATTTTTTTCAAGAAATTGCGCAATAAAAAGATTTGCAAAAAGGAATTTCGAAATTATTAAATATAAGAAAACTTTGTTATTTGCCTTATAACTCTTCTGGGGATAACTTCTGGGGACGACTGACGAGATCCCGCATTTTGGAAACACGGTAAAGACGGCATTTCTGGCCCAACTTGTGGTGGAGGGGCGAAAGAAGAAGGCGAGGAAACGGCGAAACCGCTCGGTGCGGCCGCTGTGGAATTCCGACGAGCGCGGCACCCTTCTTCCGCGTGCGAAACAGTTCCTCCTCGACGACGCCGCGCGGTTGACCAGCCCCCAAGGAGCGCACCGGAGAAGCGGGGTCGGGCAGCGAACAACCGAAGCGGGAATCACGCGCATTCCAGAGCGCAATTAGACGTCCCAATAAGAAATGGACGGCGAATACAAAAGCCGGTTGTTGCGTCGAAACACTTCGGCAAAAGACTGCCGCATTTCAGAAAGAACGCAGCGTAGGGCATCGAGCGGGATTACGGTGGGATCGATACGTAGTTTCTGTTTCGGCGATTCATGGTAGAGCGTCGAGCTTACTTGTCGGGGACGGTCCGCAGCATCGTGTGCGAGTCTGGGCCCGTGGTTTCACCAAGATTTCACGAAGGAGCTCAAGAGGTACGCCGCCGGTCGCGGAGGAGGTTCTTCGATCCGCGGCACAAGCGGCACCGTGCTTCGTCGGAGGAGCGCCGCTGCGTCGAACAACACAGACAAAAACAGCATGCATTCCGTTGGCCGAAAGCACGCGTGGTATGCCGCTAGGCACGTGACGCCAAGCGAGGCTTCCCATTGGGCCGCCGCGCACCCCACTTCCCCGACAAAGAATGCGCCGCCCGCGTGCATTGCGACGTGCTGCATTTGGCGGATCCCCGAAAAGCGCTGTGGCGGAGCGGTCCTGCTCGGAAAGAATTCGCCGTCGCTTGACGGATATTCGCCGCCTATAAAAAAAACAACTACAAAGAAATGAAGAAAGAATGGCGAAGCAACTCGGCTATTTGGAAAAGATCGGACCCGGCTTAGATCCTCGCGTCTTTGGAATGTTTTCGTGTCGTCGTCACTTTGGTGGTTCATTGTATTTTTGCCAAGTCGGGAATTCTTAACGCGTTTTGCCGGTGAGCGGACGAAAATAAAATCCAGTCGAGATTGCGCGAAGGGGCGAAAGTTGAATTCGCACATTCTTCTAGCGCAATGGTCACAACGCAGCCCAGCGATCCGTTTGGCACCTTTTCGGGTTTCATATGCATGAATAGTTCGCAACTGAAAGAGGACAGCTTTCTTTTCAGTTGCTAGAATTTACGACGCGTACCTCACAAGTAGGTACGTGACCCATGAACTTGGTCGCTTTTAGTTGCCGCGA
The DNA here is from genome assembly GCA_013358835.2 of Ixodes persulcatus. Taxonomy (NCBI): domain Eukaryota; kingdom Metazoa; phylum Arthropoda; class Arachnida; order Ixodida; family Ixodidae; genus Ixodes; species Ixodes persulcatus. Next base: position 23,803 of record JABSTQ010004537.1, on the reverse strand, counting down.
GAACGACTAAAATTGTGGGCCCCGTGCAAAGTTTGCCCCATTTACACTACAGTTGCCGACACCCCAGATGAACCAATCAGAACCGAAACCAAAGTGATATCGAAATCTAAGGTCGGCTAAAAAGCACGTTTTCTACGTTTTAATATACCAACTTATGAACAAAATCTTTTTATTGTTCTGTTTCATTTTTAGGGAAGATAACTTTTTTTTCTGGCAAATAGACACAAGTCACGGTCGCCAACGCTGAGCGCAAGAATGGCCGCCTCCATGTGCAGTTAGTAAATGCGGGCGCGTCCGCCCCGCTCGCGGAAAAGATCGTTGCTCTCGCCGATTTCCGCGCTTTGCAAAACAGTGCGTCGTCCGTCACCGGCCCCCACCGCGGCACGAGCCCGACAGACGCAGACCGAGCGGCGGTGACCGCGAGATGCAGTCCTTGAGCGCCGTGCTGGCGTCGGGCGGTCTCCCGTTGCTCGTCGGCCTGGGCTCGGGCCTGGGCATCGGCTTGCTGCTGGGCGCCAGGTACGGGCTCCGGGGCGTCCTCGCCCGCTGGTTCTGCGGCGGGGCCAGCTGCCCGATCGAGCAGGAGGGCGGCGACTGGGCCCGGGGCGAGTTCAAGCTCGTACTCGTCGTCCGCAGCGACGTCAAGATGGAGAAGGGCAAGGTGGCGGCCCAGTGCTCCCACGCGGCCGTAACGGCCTTCAAGCAGGCACTGCGGCGCCAGCCCAACGCGCTGCGCAGGTGGGAGGACCAGGGCCAGCGCAAGGTGGTGCTCCGCGTGCCCAGCGAGGACGAGATGCTGGAGCTCGCGGGCAAGGCCCGGAGCGCGGGCCTGGTCACGGCGCTCATCCGAGACGCGGGCAGGACCCAGATCGCGCCGGGCACCAGGACAGTGCTAGGCATCGGACCCGGGCCCGAGAAACTGGTCGACAGCGTCACCAGTCACCTCAAACTCTACTGACCTCGGCCGGGAGCGAATAAACGCCTGCGCCGCTCTGACTACCGATCGCAGACTGTTCCGCTGATCGTGTGCAGTCCGGAGAGTACGGGTCTCACGAGTGCCTGCTCGAAAATTTGCGGAAGCTCCTGCACGCAGCGGGCTTCAACTTTCACCAATGACGTGATCCATTGGAGCATTTTTCCTCGTGAAATTCTGAGGCGTAGCTCCCTCTCTCTGAAAAATGAAACCCACACTCTCGACTCTTGAACGGTGGATGGAAACAATAGTCAACCGAGGATTGTACTTGTGTGCCATCTTCTGTTAGGTGCAGCGTGCATGCGATGACGCCTGCTTTTCACGTCCTCGGCTTGCTTCAGCTATCGAGAGATGGTGCCACAAGCACAACCCCTGGTTAACTCTGTCATCAGTCATCCCTCGAATATCTAAAATACACCTTTGGGGAAAGCTTGAGCTCATTGCGTGCAAGTGCCGATTTTTGAGCGAACCTCGGGACTTGTAGCGCTCTGTAGATGGATGCAGGGCCAACCTCACGCCATCAGGCTGCCTCATCCAATTTACATACAACTTTCCCCAAACTAGACCAAGGCCTCCACATTAAAGCCTGCATTGTTAGTAGGCATGCCACGTGACTACCTAATATGATGCCAATTTTATCCCACCATTGGCAGGCCTGTGGCAGAACGAGCAGCATGGGAGCACTTTGCACAGTCGGGCGACTGCAGTGCCCTACAGTATCTAGTTGTGCACCCACCCGAAAAACATCCTCCAAGTATCCACAGAACTTGTAAGCAATAACTGTGATTCTAATCTGCGGGTAGAGTTGTGGGCCTACCAAAGCCAGCCAAGTCCATTGGGAATAATGTAATATAATAAGAATTGCAGGAAATGAGTACCCTCGGATGAATCGGTCTGCCCAAATCTTTAAAGTTGTGCAGCTGGCACTAGCAGCAATAATTTCATCTGTCGTGGACACAAAAGAAGTACGGTGAATTGTGGACCACTGCCATAAAAAGAGTTAACAATTAACATGGCATAGTACTTGTCAAGAATTTTGTCAACTGCCATACTAGCGCAAGATCACGATAAGGTTGAAGAACAAAAGAGTAAACTGGAGATTGATGCTGGTGAGTGCATCACCAATTTCGGAAGACAATCTTGCAGACACTAGATTTAGCTGTGGCTCTTGACGGTTTGATGCTTGCTAGACCCTATTCTGTCTTCAAATAACAAACTCGCAAATGAAGAAAACCCGACGTCTGTCACGGTCTACAGCCTCGATTATGGCTGATACTACAGGTTTTACTTGAGCTAGTTGGTACATACTTGAATAGGGTCAGCAGAACACAAAAATCATAAAAAGGAGTGTTGTCACAACTGCTCTTATTTACACCTTAATGAAATCATGTCACCATCAACTTGAACCAAGTTTTGAAAACCAGATAAAGCGTCAACGTCAGTCTGGTTATCCAGAGTCTCTCCTGGTGGCCGTCTCTGAAACCATTTACCAGAAGTTGAAACGCCAGCATGCAGGGAATGAGGCTTCATCGCGAGCTACAAATCGAAGAAACGTTGCAGTCATACCCTACATACATGAACTCGCACACGACCTAAAAAAGATTGCCGGGAGGCATGATATTCGGGTTGTGTGCTCGGCACCAAACAAGGCCTACTCCGCGTGCCCAGAACTAATCGAAAACAAATCGGGGAAAAGAAGCAATGCACAACTGCTCACAGGACGCAGTACACCCCGTGCCAAAGTGACGTTGCGTACAACATAGTACCACTTTCCTGTGGCAGGTGCTACATAGAACTAACGGGGCGGTGTGTGAACGATTGAGCTAGGGGCACGTGGCTTCTGTTAAAGGAACATCAGCCGGACATCTTTCTGCACATTGCCGGTCCTGCAAGTGCACTCCTAATTTTAACATCACCACCATTATGGGGCGGCACCGGAAGGCATATGCACGTGAGGTAATTGAAGCTTTGGCCATCGAAGACGGTGGTCAAATGTGCGCGAGCACCCCTTTTATCATAATCCACGCGAAAGAGAGGCAATACTTGGGACGTGGCACGAGCCGCATAACAGCCTAATGGGTGCAGCACATGGGGGATGGCTTTTATCACTAGCTGTAGTGAAAAGGAAAAAGGAAGACGAAGTATTAAAGGAAGCTAGTTGATAGTCAGCGGTGTGTATGTCTTTTCCTCTCACGGTTTTTCTAATTTGTAAATGTTCAGCTGACCCTATTCAAATATGGTTGATAATGAAGTCTGCCTATTGTGGGTGGCCATATGAAAGGGATACTTCGACGAAATTTGAAAAAAATTGACCGCATCTCCACGTGGTGAATGATGTTGGTTGGGGCGAAGCTCCGGTGGTGCTTGTCTGCGTAGACGCTGAGCCGCAGCATGCCGAGCCTTTCGTTCGTTTTCATCCATGTCAGAAAGAGAATGCGTGGTATGGAACGTGGTTATATACGCATTTGAGCATTTGACCGCAGCGCCCTCTCGTCTATAACCAGTTGAGCCATAGCATGCAAAGTATAACGCGGTTATATACGCATTTGACCGCAGCGCCCTCTCCTGTATAGACGTTGAGCGGCTACATGCAACGTTTCATCCATGACATCCCCAGCTCTTGAGTTACTACCACATCTCAGAGCCCTCTACTCGTCCTGTCGCTGCGCAAACAGATTTCAACATTTTTTTTTCATCTTTGTTTCTTTTTTTTTTTTGCCCTACACGAGCACGTGAGCTCACAAGCTCGTAATTTTTTTATCATTTTTTTTTTCTTTTTTTTTTCCCTACTCGAGCACGTGATCTCACGAGCAGAAGCACGAGCACCCGACGCCGGGCTACGGCGGACGGACATACGGACATGGCTAGCCCCTAAGGAGCTTCGCCCCTAATATACCCGTTGTGTTCAGAAATAGGATGGATATGATCCCCAATATTCGTAAATGACAATCGCACATTTGCATCTTGAGCCTGATGGCTGTATTTTTCGTTATAAATGGCCCACTCTGGCAAGCACTCGGAGAGCAGAAAGTGGAGAGCCCGTCGCGTCCGGCACAATCGTGACGTAGTCTGTCTCGGGATGAGCAAAGCTGCGGCAAGGCTGATGTCGTCAGGATGCCCTAGCCGTTCTAGCCACCCAAGTGGTCGAAGCACGCCAACGATCGGGCCACCGCAACTAACCGCAAAGCTGCTTTTGTGTGCATTTTGAGTTACGGGCTAATCTTTTATAATCTTGTAGAGGGAGAATAGCGACGTCTGGGACACAGTCCCATTGAGTTGGGAGTTCCTTCCTTCTCTCTTCTCTTGTGCTGGCCGTAGAGCTGTCGGGATGACCGTCAGGTTCAAAGCATGTATAGTTCTAGGCGAGACAGTTATCGTCACTTCCTGTCAAGGTTCCTAGACGGGCATTACAAACGAGGCTTTAGCGACATCCACCAAGTGCTCCTTGCTAATCGTTTAATTTGGTATAAAATTCTTTTTCGTGTCTTTTTTTATCGAGATATTGGTGTGTCTGATGTGATACTGGTTCTTTGAACGCGTATAGACTAAAAAATAAGCGCCGAAAGTTCGTTGTTGTATCCCTTTACGAAAAGCATTGCGAAGTTCAGTGGACTGGCAAGACTGGTTTCGGGTTCATTTTCTGCTTCCAGCGCTCTCCACAAAGCGTGCCGACGGCAAGCCCCTGATGTGGTCTACGAGAATCTTTCGATGCAGGTGCAGAAAATGTGTGTGCCAAAACAGTATGATGAATTCTGTTGAAGATGTATCGGCACTCTGAACCACGAGAGTGAGCAAATGCGATTCACCTGAAACAGACTCCGCCCAGGAGTTAGCACCAGCATGCAATTTTTCCTTTCTTGTCTGCAGCATTTTTGGGAACCCGCCCACGAGTCCCCAAAATCCAATTTGCACTCGTCCAACATCAACAAAATGCCCTTTCTCGCCTGTGGATTGGTTCACTGATGCAAAGCAGGTAATTTTTGCTGGATCAGGACCTCGCTGTTGAAGGTATGAGTAGTGAAGGACATTTTAATGTGGCTGATGCGAGGTTGCAATCCAAAGTGAGAGTGTAGAACAGAGTTTAGAGAGGAGGTAGATGCTGGAACACATTCATCATCATTTCAACTATTTTGTATGTACAGAATAGTTTTCCCACGGTCATCATCAGTCGTCCCATTAAAGCACATTGGCGCTAGCGCCATCTGGTATAGTTGACTAAAAGCCCGGAGTGCCGGGTTTGCTTTTCCATAAAAATGTTCGAAGCGTCCTAAACGAAATACACCTAAAATTACGCCTTTTTGCTATAATTTTTTTTTCCCGAGTATGTTCAGTTAGATTGGGTTCACGGTCCAATTTATTTTCGTTATTTTGAGTTCATAAAAGCATGGAGCCCTATGGGAATCTGTGGGGGAATTCGTTCGTTAAATCGGGTTTCGCAAAATTGAGTTTTAACTGTAATTTAATTCGATTGATATTTTTGCAGTGTGGGAGTTGACACCTTGGAACATTATGTGCATTTCGTCGACACGCTCTCGAGCTTGTCAGTCACAGGACCGAGCTATTGGGACTCGGCTTGACTTCAACGTCCCCCAATAGTAAGATTAGTTGGCTAAGAACATCAGAGAGCCGACCAACCAAAGACATCGTTCCTCCCAGAAATAAAAACCGCAGCACGCGTACGTTCTATTTTTTTTTTCTCGCAAATACAGAGGTATTTGTACTGACATGGGTAAACAAATGTGCTGCGTGAATAAGGCACATGGCGACGCCGTTCCCACGCCCACTGGAAGTTCTAGGCTCCCGCTAGCCATTCTCAATTTGAAGACCGACGCCGATAGTGTTGCTGTAGTGGTAGCCTCGTACGACGGCGTAAAGTTTCAACGTGGTTGCCCGTGAAAATGCTCAAAGGAGCCATTTGCGCCTTTGGCTCGAGGCGCAGCAGCGGCGGAGAAATCGCTAGCAATGGAAGTCTGGTGCCTGGAACATCCCTTCGACCGGTCCCTCTGCCACCCCATCGCGCCCATGCATCAAAAGTGGTCCCGAAGTGGCAACACATCGTGTCGCCTGAGCCGACGTGTCGTGTGCCACGATCTCGTGCAATTGGCCGCAGAAATTCCGGCGAGAAGGATGATAGAACGCGAGTGTTGACGTCGTCGCAACATCCTAACTGCCGACTGTAGAAACTTCCACGAACCGTCGAGCTGTGGAGCGGCCTACGGCAGAACGGGCATCTGCCACGTCCGACTTTCGCCATGCCACTCCCGGGATAGCGGCAGGGCCTGCCGCGAGGTAGAAATCGAGGAACCCAAATCGGGACGCAGTAAACCCGGTCGGACACCTTGCAAGCTCCGTAAAGCAACCAGCCGATCTCGTGCAGAACGGGACGCATGTCACAACGTGGCCAAACGAGCGTGTTTCCATGACCGAGTCTCGCCCCGATGCCATTCCCGTGCCCGACGCTGCCTCTCCCACCTGCACTCTTGTCGTCCAAGCAGAACCTTTATTGAAAAGTCGCTCTGGTACAAACACGTTTACTTTGTCAAAATCTCCACTATATGGAACCGCTTTAAATGCCTATACCAGTATCGCAAACATACAGCCGACTTTGCTTTACCAGATCCATATTTTCACTGCCAATATCAGTCGGAGAGGCTCCATACTGCGCATCTAACATAAAAACTATCAAACCAAGTTCCTAGAGGCTCGGGGGGTCCTCAGTCCCCTAAGTCTTTACAGCGAAGCTGTTATGCGCTAGGATCTGGGGAAAAATGCGTCCGTGGATGTTGACAAAAAACTCCCCATTTCTCGTGGCAAGTATGAATAAATAAAAATAAAAAGGGGCAATCAGCGTGAGTCTGCCTTCCTTGGCATTATTGGATAGTGAAGTCCTGATCCCTTATCATCTCTAGGCATCGTCCTTGAGGTCGTCCTTGAGGTTGTCCTAGATGATGTCCTCGAGGTCGTCCTAGAAGTCGTCCTTGAGATCATCCTAAACGTCGTCCTCAAGGTCGTCCTAGAAGTCGCCTTTGAGGTCGTTCTAGACGTCGTCCTCTAGGTGTCGTTCTTAAAGCCTTCCTAGAAGTCGTCCTCTAGGCATCATCCTAGACATCATAAAAATAACAGCTTCGTTGGTCCTCCATCTTCACGTCAAGTGAAAGGGCTCTACAATTTTTTTTTTTTTTTTTTTCGAGTGCTTACCCTCAATTAAATCCTTTTCCTAGGCTAGGCACAATATTTTCATAGAACTACTGACACCCCCCAAAATTAGTTTTTTTAATTTTTTGCCAGGCATTTTAATGGGGTGTCAGGAGACAAACCAATCAGTATTTTGCTGCAGAGTCACTTATATTTTTAATAAAACCGAAAAACTAAACTGCTCGAAACAGACCGAAACACAGTCATGTGGCTACACCCGACCGTATCTGTTTTTCTTTCTTTGCTTCTCCGGAGTGTGAAGTGGACAATGATGATGATGAAGTTGCGTGAACCGTTCGTCGTGCAATTGTTTCGCACATATACTCCTTCCGCTCGATGTTCTACGCTTGAGGATCGATTGGCCGGTACCACGAACGACAGTTCCCAAATAGCGGCCCCACATCCGTCGCAACCTAGGTCCGCCGTGTGCCGCCATCGCGTCCTCCAGTCCGCGATACGTCGCCATATTGGCAATTACGTGTAGGGGTGCCGCAAACTTTTGTCGAACCGGATGTTTAGGTCAAACTTTCGGGGTTCGACTGGTTCGACGAACCTTCGAACTTTTAACCATATTCGACCAGTTCGACTCTGTGGACAGTGTGGCCAGACCTTGATACAATCATGTCTAGGTTTGGAGAATTTTTTTTTTTTTATGCAAAGGGTTATTTTAATATTTTGAACAGTTGCAATTAAAAGAAACTATTCTAATCTGTGAAGAAGTTAATAACTTAATTTTTTGTACTGTATTAACTGAAATAGCAATCAGTGCTGCCCTTAATTCATCCCTTAGCCATCACCATCCAATCCGAAGCCAACTGGCCAGCCTGTGGCGCATGCGCATAGCAGTCGAACCTGAGTCGAACCTTTGTCGAACCTTATCGCAAGAAGTTAGAAAAAGTCAAACCTGGTCGAACTCAAGCCTCGACCGGTTCGCGACATCCCTAATTACGTGTACATGTACTTCCTGCAATCTGTGCAACATTTTTTATTGCAATAAACGTATTTGCAGATCTTTGGAGGCCACAAAAAATGGGATTAATATTCTTAATATTGAATACATGTCGTAGATAACCCCTGACTTTGAATATACAGTGCAATCCACTTATGATATAAGAAACCCCGACATTTCAATCGTAATAACCGATTATCGTTGTATCTGGACTAATACAGTGTTTTTAGTTTAGAAACTCTAGAAACTGATCATAAGCAGTACATTGTTATATGTGGTATCGTTATAATTGGATTGCACTGTATTTCGTACACATAGTTTGAGTGCCGCGAGACCATGGAAATGAGAGTCTAAAACCGTCCAATTCTCAACCAACTGTTTTCGGGTGGCAAAAAAAATATATTTTGATCCGTAAATTGTGTTTTGGGTAATTGGCTCATATAGGTCACGTTTAGATTAAAAACGTTTGGCAAGCATAAATACCCCGTCAATGTCTCTTTAAATACTAAAGCTTCCAAAATGCTGCATGTGGTTGATAATGAAAGGTATGTGCGCAGCAGCGGATAACTATCAAGACCAAGATTTGATATCGCTCGTGGTTTTGGGTGTCATTCACAACGAGAACGCATCACAAAACGAGTTTTATTGTAGATTTACGACAATAAATAGTACACAGAATCACATCCCGTACAAAACTTTTTTTTCTCCTCGTGCGAGGCTGCAGTATGAAAATAATTGTTTGTCGGCACTCAACACGTCAACCCTACGCTACTTATATCAAAAAGTCTTCCTGTAGAGGTAACATTCCAATCAGGGTATGCTAGAAAGATTTCGTTCACCTTCTCGTCTCGCACATCGAGTTCGGCGATACGGCAGGCCGCACGACAATGATATGTTACAGTTTCGGCCGAGCCGCAGTTGCCGTCCGCAAACTTAACACTCGTGTGACTAGACAGGCTCGTTTTCACAACATCTCATGCACACACACACACACACACAATGTGCAAGTACCACAGGAGTGACACTGTTACAACAGGTACGTGGCCAAAGTACCGATTTATGCGCACAAAAGATCAGTTTGTCACAGCTTGTCCGCAGAGTACAGAAAGTACGACAGACGGAACAGGGGTCGTTGCAGTAGCTGACTCGGTCGTACATAGACAAAGGTCAGTTGCATGCCACTCCCAGTGAGCTCGCTAACTGATGTGAGATTCACATAGACAGCTCGTGTGCAGAAAGTGTCTGTGGCAACTGCATGCACATGGTGCAGCCAAAAAGGGGTGACCTCAGTCTGCAGCAGACTAGTGCAGGCTACGAAGAAGGCAAGGTGCCTGCGATTGAATGATATGTGAGCAGGTATGCTTCGAAAAGACCCACTGTTCTGCCAGAGGGGATATGTATGCACGAGAAATCATCACTCGGCATCGCAGATTTTGCTTCATTCAATATTGAAAGTACCCAGAGCGCTGGAACCGTAAGAACGCCGGAGTAGTTGGGTAAAGTGGCAACGGATGTCGGAGTCAAAGCTTCCTCTGGCCTTCACTACAGCCGGGGCCAAAGAATGAACAGACTGCACCGATGTCGTGCGTCCTGTGACACCCCCGGCAAAGACCCGCGTCTCTACGCTCGGTGCAAGCTTCTTTGTGCCAAGCCGTCGAGGCTAGTAGTTTTCACAATGCTCCGAAGCTGTCGGAGCTCCTTGTGCTAGCATGTTGCTTCGTTCGGCGTCCCCTTCGCACGTGCGAACGAGACGCAAGATGAAGCGTTATGCTCTCGCAGCAGTATGGGGCTGCAGTACTGCGGAAACTGTGCGAGCCTCAACAGCGTAGCTCAAAGAAATTTTGATGCCGAGTAGAACTCATTGTGTGGCAGAAATTAAACCACGCGTTAAAGGCACGGATTTAGTGCAGACAGCTCGTAGGTTTGGCCTCCGGCTGGAAAGAAGGACCAATGGAGTAGACAAGCTGCATCTCGGTTCCTGCCGGAGACATGGGACGTAGTCTCCCTGAGCAAGCGTACCGAGTTGCATCGACATAAAAACTGGTCTCAAGCAACCATCTTGGAAACGGGGTGAAAATATTATACCCCGAAAGGAATGCTGGAAATCTCGGCACAGAGATCAATGTGACAAGGAAGAATCCACCGTGTATAATCGAAACCCTCGGGTGTCAAGCACTAGGCCCAACAGCCCGAGTCACAGTCATCATCTGTCTAGCTGCGTCTGTCGTTACGTGCCAGGGTCAGTAGATAGCACTGGTCTGGAAGCTTTCCATCTTGCCACGGGGGAACTTTTCCTCCAGACCAACTGAAGCAGCAGAGGTGCACAGTCGACAGTATCGAGGAACCAATTGGATCGTACGAGGAGACCACTAGGAAAATGGAGACATCCAGACTACCTGTCTTAAAGTTCCACAGAGCCGACCAAAAGTGCTTTGTGGTTTTTTCGGAATTGCGAGCGATGGCAGTCGCCAAAAAAGCATTCCAAAGTGCCAATGTGCACGAGCTGCAATTTGTAAGCAGTACGTGTTCAAACTGCTGCAAATAAACCTTAAGAATGGATTGACAAGCTTTGTCATTAAAGCTAACTTAACTTCCTAAAGTCTCCCCTTACTACGATCAGCAAAACCTAATGCGTAAAAATTTACTAGGGTGGAAAAGGGCGGAGTTTCCCGACCAAGACGTCTAAAGACCGTGTTATGTGTGCACGGTGCACTGGAATGTGTTGGCGAACAAAAAGCCAGAATCCAGTTCTAAAAAGAGCCTTTCTGGGCAAGAAATCCCAGCTGCCTGACCGAGTTTTAACAAGTACTTTAAAGCTGGTCAGTGGTCGGCACGTGCGATACAGCTTCTTGCAGACAAGAGTACAAAAGTCTGCAAGAAGGTTGATGAAAGGTGACATTAGCACCTCACGGGTGCTAGCAAAGATGGTAAATAAAGGAGCTGCAGAGCATGTATGTACGCAGGCAGAGGCCTTTCGTGGAACTGCCATGGGCTTTCAAACAGCCTCACAGATGTCTCCTTGTAGCAGATAAAAAAAGGAACGGGTGCTGCCGAGACGAGACACTATAAATTCTATGTATATATTACGTTTCTCTAAAAAACTGCAATAACCCCACACATACGTGATTGGAGGAAGAACGACACCAGATCCTATAAAGGGTGCCACCTTTCCATGATCACATTCTGCAGCGAGAGAGCAAATCTGTGACATGTATTCACAGCTGGTATTGAGACAGTGCAGATTTTACAGAATGAAAATACAAGGTGTCAGTTACTAGCAAAAGATGCTGCAATGGCAAAGCGTCGTTACAGCTTCATTAAACCTTATCAGGAAAAACCCAACAGGATTCGGGGGTAAAAGTACCGCTTTAAATGCCATAGTCGGACTGAGCTTCATTGATAAACAATTCTAAGCAATGTACATCACGAGCCTTTGTGTGTGATCTAAACACCCTTCGAAGTGCTCTCGAAAATTCCAGAATTTGGCAACAATTTCTTTTTAGATACACTGATGACAGTAAGTACAACCAATAAAAAAAAAAAAAGTCATGAAAAAAAAAATTAAAAAAAATCCAGGGTCAATCTAACAAGTCTGAAAACGAGACTAAAAGAAAAAGTGAGAGCAACACGAAGAGCACACAAATAAGCATTGGAGAACCATAAGGCTTGGAGACTGGAAACTCTGTACTTTCCGCATGGTTCCTTAGCCTTTCTGCTCTTGTTTCAAGTTTTCCATTGTGGACAGAATCGCCATTCGATACCGGTCTCTGAATCTCTCGTCTCCCAATGGTTACGCTATGCTTTCGTTTGTAAGTTGGTCACTCTCTACTTACCAGTGCTCAAAATGCTCTAGCAGCCTTAAATTATGCGATAAAAACTTGCACCAACTTCCACTTCCCCCCTCCCCCATCGCAAACAAATAACACGCCGTCAAAAACAGGCTTTGGAAGAAACGGGTCTTTCAAAAGCTGCCGCTACGGGACAGGGTAAAAAAAAGCTACGCGACCAGGTAGAAAAGTGGAAAAGGTGGTCGCCTGCCCCCGACGCTCGTGAGCCCGCCCTCGTGGAATGTCGCTCTGGCTCAGACGTCCGGAGAGGCGGTCCCCAAGAGGGCCGAGGCGTCGGCGGCGCTTGCCCGGTTGGGGCCCAGCCGCTTGCAGGGAAGAGGCGGTGGAACGAGCTCCAGGCCTCCACTCAAAACTGCGTCGCTCCACGGCTCGCTCACGGTGGTCTCCTGGAAAGCGTCGTTGATGATGAGAGTTTACGTGAGGAGCTTGTCAACTCGTACTCCATGACTCGATTTCGCAATAATTTGGGCCGTCCTTACTGCTTGGCAGTGATAGAGAAAGAAGATATCTGCCACTTCTTGCCTCTGTGTGGGAAAAAGTGACGGCGATAGTTGTTGCTGCCCATATTAGCACGCACTTCTAAGCATATCCAGTCTTTGTTTGCTCGACCACTCGCAACACAGCCTTGTGGCCGCCCAAGGGTGTTGGAAAGGGAACAAGCTGCAGTCGCCAGTCAACGTTCCTGCCTAAGACTAAATCGAGACCGTTACGCGTGGTGGGTTACTTAACTATTTTATGTCCGATAGTACACGCAAACCGAGATCTATGGTGAGGAACCACTCGTTTTCTCAACTATAGTCGGCGGCAGGTTAAAGGGACACTGACAGGGTACTTACGCTCACCAAGGTTTTTTTGGTACTGACATATGAGAGCCCAACTACCTGGAACACAATTTGCGGCTTGAAATTCATATATTTCCGCCCGAAAACCGCCGACTGAGAACTGGCCGGTTTGAGTCGCGTTCACTCTCTTCTCCGTAGTCACGCGCCGTCTTCTATGGTTTAGAGACAACCACCAAAGATAATCAAAGTCGTGGGTCATCGAAGGCACAGACTCAATACTAGAAATGGACAAAAATATGATACCCATTTTTTCTGGCTTCTAAAAAACTGCAAAAAAAAAGATAAATAATAATTTGCACAGTCATGTGACACTGACATTTGGTATCTTTCTCCTCTTCTATATTTCTTCTCCCTCCCCAGTACAGTTTGGGTTTTGAGCAGTTCCGTTTTTTTACTTTATTAAAAATATATGTGATCCCTGTAGCAAAATATTGATTAGGTAGTCTTCTGACATCATAATAAATCGCCTGGCAAAAAATAAATAATTTTTGCGTGGTGTCAGCGTTCAAAGTGGAAGCTCCTCCCACCTTTCTCCCCTTTGGCAGAGCGCTAGAGAGGAGGCCATTTTCTCTCCAGCGTTCTCTCCGCTAAAGTGGAAAGAGGAGCTTCCACTTAACCTGTCGCCGACTTTAAAGTCTCTGGTCATAAGTGGTGGTGCACCTTCGAGACGTGCCACTGGGAAGTTTTGAATCGTGAAGCTCTCCATGGCAGAGTGGGATGTTCCAGGCAAAATGCACGCAGAAGCGACGACAACACCTTCGGTTGATTTCACTAGTCTGGCGTCGCCTCAACCGAATTTTACGCGAGAGACATGCTTCGAGACGCGTCCCCCACCAACTCGCTGCCTCGGCTTCCGCACTGCCATCTCTCGGCTAAGGGGTGAACAACCCTGGTTGAATGGGGTCACGTGATTTAATGATGTCCCCGAGTTTTCTGCCTAGCACAACGCCAAAGCCGCGAATGCAGCGGGGAAGTCGCTATAACAGCTACTGCTGTAGAAGGACAGACATCTCAAGCTCAATGGCTGCATTTATTCAGTCACCTCTCAAGCTCAAGAACACCAGGCTGCACTTCTATTTTTTAAGAGCCCACAAAACACAAAAACACACTCGCAATACAAAAAAAAATTGGCAGCAACCTTTACCTTCAGGGTTCCGCGTTTTCGGTATAAACACCGAAAATTTACCCCCGAGGCGGTTTTGTCTGAATCGGTGAAAACTGAAAAACCCCAAAATTCAGCTGACCTTGAAGAAAAACAACAACAATAAAATGCCAGCTTCATAAATTAAAAATTGCTACCCCTTTTTGTTTTTCTCGTTGACCAGGAACATGGTTGCACTGAACTGTCCTTGTCATTGTTCCTTTCTATCGAAACTGCATTCCTTGCCCTGTCCCCTTTTCTTATCTTTACCAGTATTACTAAACAAAATATTATCATTTATAACTTTTCAATTATAACACTTTCTCCAGTAATTATACCACAAGCCCGATAAACACCGATTTTTCTCTGGCATTGAAATTAGACACCGAAAAACCCTGATTCAAAGGGGGGAAAAATAAACGCAGATAAATAACCCCCGAGTTTGAAGAAAAATAAATACCGAAAACACAAAACCCCTCCCATAAAATATAATGCATGAAACGCAGTTTTTAGGAGCGATAGTTTCAATCGATTTAGTCATTAAATAACAGTCGTTCTGGGAATGGAGAACATATGTTATTATCTATTTTGGGGAAACTAAATTGGTGCATCATGAGACCAAGGAGGAGAGGAAGGCGAATGGGGAGGTAGGGGTAGGAAGGGAAAGAGAGAGATGGGGAGGGAAGAGGGCACTGCAGGAGGTTGAGGAAAGGAATTGGGAAAGGGGAATGAGTAGATATAATCGGTGCTTCGCATGATTTCCCCACTAAATTTAGTGGGAAAACTGATTTGGTGTGTCACACGACCAAGAAGGGGGAGGGGTGTATTGTTGAAGATGGAGGTAGGGAGGGGAGAGGGAGGCAGATGGTGGAGGACACCCTAGGAGGGAGTGAGGGATGGGGAGAAAAAGTGAATTGATGTGAACTAAAGTGGCGATGCAGGCAAGTTGGTTTACAACTAGTTGAGGTAAGTACAGCGCACAAAAAGACGACGACTCAGCGCTCGGTCTGTGCTATTCTCTCTGTCTTGGTCTTTCTGTGCGCCGTATTTACTTGAATTGGTGTGTCACATTACGTATACTTCCCCGCTAAACTTAGCGGGGAAACTGAATTGTCGTATAGGTTACGTGACATCAGGTCACGTAATGTCGATTTCCCCCGCTACATTTAGCGGGGAAATGGAATTGGTGCTTAAGTCACGTGACGTCAATTTCCCCGCTATATTTATCCGGAAAACTGAATTGATGTAAACGGTAGGTCACGTGACGTCAGCTTTCCTGGTAAATTAAGCGGGGGAAACTGAGTGGGTGTTTAGGTCACAAGACGTGAATTTTCCCGCTAGCGGAGAAACTGCATTTACGCATAGGTCATGCGACGTCCTACTGTGTATAGGACGGTTGCTCGATACCAATTTCCCTGGTAAATTTAGCAGAAAATGCACGGACAGACAAAAAAAGTTTTGAGATCGGGGGGGCTCTGTTAAAAAGCATTTCACGCTTCGAAAAACTGCAACAAAAGATTAGCCAGGCTTTGGACTCTATCTGAAGAGGTCAGCAATTCTCAAAGTCCCAACACGAAAGACAGACCTTGCAATAAACTGGTCTCAAACTTGACAAAACAATGCTGCATCGTTCACCTAGCCCTTGAAACCCCAAGCGTCCAGCAATCGACCTTGACTAATAGCGAATTGGGGGGGTCGCTTCTGTCCTCTGGCCTTCCTCGCCGCCAGACCGCAACTGTTAGGCTCGGAGCGCTCCAACATTCTCGGAACAGTGACAGAAGTAGGACTTTCCAACACTCGTAATAGATAAAAATAAATGTGGGCCCGATGATGCTCACAAAGACCAGGAACTTAGAATGTGTCCCGCACAAGCCACACTCCACAGGCGGTTTGGGCTAGGTTTTTGGCATGTTTATCTTTTTATTTTTTCCTTTTAAATTTTTATTTTGATATTTTGTTTATTTATTTATATTTGCCCCTTATTTATTTAAATTTTATTATTTTGCGTTTACTTTTTTATTTTAATTTGTATTTTCTTTTATTTTATGTTTAATTTTATATATTTTGTTTTTATTTACCGTTTATTTTATAATTGTCTTATTTTATTTTTGTAATTTTATTGTTTTAATTCAAAACCTATCATTCAAGCCGGCACGCTAGCATCGAAATAAAATCCCCGCGAGACAAGCTGTATGGTGCAGGGGCTATTAGCGGCGAGATGTTTTGGTGGCGCCCTCCTGTGGTTCCCCCTTGTGACGTCATTACCTTGCAAACAACAAGTTCGATGGTGTTTGTTATTAGCATGGTGGAAGCTTGAAATCATTGCGCTCTCAAAGGAACACTGCCAACACCGTCAAAATTAAAGTTCTTTCATTCCTCTTATTTCCGTCGATGATAAATCCCCTTTCCGACGTCATAGTCAGCGTTCGGCCAATCGTGGAAGGCCGACCACAGCGACGCTTTCGGTCGCGCACGGGGCTAATAGCATCCGACTGGCACCACACCGACCCGGGTTCAAGCCCCGCCGTGGCTCCAAGTTTACATATAACCGTCTGTGACACTCCCAGCGTGTCACTTGCTCATGATGCTAGCTATGATGCTAGCTATGGTGCTCGCTACGACGCTCGTTCATTACAATTTTCTCATAAAACCGTAAAACACATTCTGCATTAAAAACACATTCCTACAACATACGATGGAGGATATAGCAATATTCACACGCGCAACACGATGAAATTATGGCTCTGACGGGTTATATCGTTCTCTCTGGTGGCGCGTTAAAAAAAATAACAATTAACAGCACGCGCATAAATGTAATCTGCGGGGAACGGAACGAATGCCGACGTTCTGAAAAAGTCGTCAACTGAATGTGTATTCAACGGTGAATGCGATACAATACCAGTCGTGAGTATGGCAGAGCGGGCAAGTGTCTAATGGTAATAAACTGCACTTTTCTCTCGGACAAATACCGTACGAGCGTTGTCCAGGGCAGCTACGCACGAATCACAATGCGAAACAGACCACACTGACTCATAGTCGGCCCTTCCTTTCTTTTACAACGTGAATCTCCGAACACAATTTTACCCGAATATTCCTCAAAACCTCCACAAAACTGGTAAAGTAGCTGCGAACTGTCGCTTCTTCGGTTAGGCTTAGCTAGTCCACCACCGTGAGATTAACTATCTCGTAAAAGCTAAAAACAGGAAATACTTCCCAGGCCCATTTTTCCTGTCACTGTCGCGACCGAATGTCATCCATTCCATTGTAATCTTCGTACCATCGAATGCACGAGCACTTTGTAGAACCAAATTTCACTGCCATCGCCAATGTCAGCAAAACAGCACCGTCGTCCGCTCCGCATTCCAACGGAAACAAAGAGGGGTGCTGGATACGAGATGGAGGAATGCCCTTGAAAAAAATCTCTACGTAGTAAAAAAAACCTAAAGTAGTTGAATGGTCAAAGTTTTGTCGTAATATTTTGCGTATGCAAGTTATCTTTTTTTCTCAAGTTTCTGGAAAGCAGAGTGTTCTGTGACAGAGGTTCGGCGACTACGAGTTTGCGAGCATATAAAGAAGGCGTCCGAATAAATGCAGTAGCCGAATTTTGAGGCATTGTCTGTCCCCATTCATTCTTGTTTGGTTGAGGGTAATTTGATTTTCAAATTTTTAAGGCGCTTAATTAGTTGCACATACATATACCATAAAAGGTGGGGCCAAAAGTGGTGCTCTCCCGCAATCGTTTTTTTTTATTAATTTTTCTTCGTAGCCGAGTTTACGCACCTCGTCACTCTCACCTTAAAGGACACATGCAAAGAAAAAAAACATTTTTTTTAAACAGCTTAGATGGAAAAAAGGATATTATAAAACGATTTTACAACGAAGAAAAAAAAATTTTAGAGCTATATTTACGGCGCTATACGAATTTGTAGTTGGCGCCCGCTGGAGCCGCCGCTGGTCACGTGGTAGGCCCGCGCGCCGCCGCCCTGCGTCGCCGAGCCGTAAAGCGACGCCGCCGCCGCACGCTGAGCGTTGTGCGAACGCCGCTTCAACGCGTTTCTCCACGCCGCCGTCGCCGCCGCCGCAGAAGTTCGTCTGGTTCGGGGCGCCGCCGCCGTCATCTGACCGGCGCACAGGTCTCTCACGTCTGCTTGCGCTTTTTCAGGAGTTTCCTTTGGGCTCTAAAAGTTACTTATTCATCTTAGTTTTTTGTTATACTTCAAACAAAGATGAATAAGTTACTTTTAGAGGCCATAGGAAGCTTCCGAAAGAGCGCGAGCACCACGTGACAAATATGGGCCCGTCACGTGATAAATAAGGGCCACTTTTCCGCGGCGCCCGCGGGCGCCAACTACAAATTCGATAGCGCCGTAAATATAGCTCTAAAAATTTTTTTTCTTCATTGTAAAATCGTTTTATGATATCCTTTTCCATCTAAGCTGTTTAAAAAAAAATGTTTTTTTCTTTGCATGTGTCCTTTAAGGGATACACCCCCTGGGAGGGTCAACTTTTGAACCCTTGGCTTAAAATTAATGAAATTTACAGGGTAGGCTAGTGGTCATGCTAGAGGGTGCATGACAAACTTTCAGGTCTGTCGGATAAGTGGGAAGGACATCAGGGCAGCTTCTATCAGCAACACCCCTACATTGTTTAGTTAATCTATCGTCGGAAAACTATCGCAATATTCAAAATTTTTATTCGCTAGATATGTAGCAGAATGCCTAGGAGGTGCGGCTATGAAAAGTTTTTTGTAAAAAGTCATTGATTTCTATCAATTTTCTCTTCTGCAAAATTGGTCAACTTTTTGGTCTTCTGTGTCTCCGACAAAATGTCAACATTTTTTATAAAAGACATCCGTAAAGTGACAAACAAACTCCATAGGCACATTCCTTATTAAATTTTAGTCAGGAAAAGTGAAGAACGAGCCTTCCCTGTATTGCCATTATCAAACGATAGATTGACTAAAATGGAATTTATACCAAAAAGTGGAACGGAGAAAAATGTGTTCAAAGTGCTCCAAACCCTACCTTTTCTTTAGCTTTGGTGGACAGAAAATAATTTATAAAAAATTAACTATGCAGTGTAAACTAGTAAATATTTCTGGGAATACTCTCTGAATGTAGATGGATGTAAATATGTAATTTTTCAAAACCAATGTTTTTTGTAGAATTGTTTTTTCTCTGGGTAGTGTCCCCCGTTAGTTTCACCGTAAAATGTTTGCACCGCTCTGCAAAGAGTTGAGGTTTTATGCAGTGCCTAGTGCTGTCCCTTCTCGCTTGGCTTTCAACTCAGAGTGGCCTCCATAAACCCAGACCCGACACCCGCTCCCTCGACTCGCGAGAAGATGGAGCACGTGGCAGAAAGGCGCCACGCGATTCCTTCGTGCCACAGTGGCCAAGGGGGCCTTCGGTCAGTCAAGCCCTACAAAAGCTTCGACGAGACCTTTCCAACCAACTCTTCGCTAGAAAGGGTAATATTTTGTTTGTTTCGCCCATTGAGGTAATTAGACTCGCTTTAGTACTATTTTCTGGGGGTTTTTTTTCGCGCCGCTTTTCTTAGCACATTGATACGAAGAAAGAAGCAAGCTACTAAGAGTCTGCTAACAACTTTCACAGCTTGCCAGCTACGACAAGAAGCTCTTTTTCCAACAGCTCGTCCACTGACCTTCCAAAACGACAGAACTCTAAATGTAGGTCTGCTTAAACAAAACTAAAAAAACAATTTACAAAAAAAATGAGTGGCTGCATTTTTGGCTCTTTTTGCTTCATTGAATCGCAACACAGATCATAAGTTACTTCCATATATATCTTCTCCTTACTATGCTTCGCCTCCCTGCCGTTCCCTCGGCCACCCCAAGTTGGCTGCTTCTCCCACGAGTCATTCTTGCTCACTATTCTTTGAATAAGGCGTCATTGCTATGAGCCGGTCGTGCATACATCCCCCGTTTCAACTCCAAATTCGATGCAGATAACTGCAGCCTCTTTTTTGCCAGTAGAGAGGTGCCCCCTCGCGAGTGGACTTTAACCGGAGCTCGAACGCCGTCACGTGTCGGGGGCATTGGCAAAAAACAAGTGTGGGGCTTACCTTCCTCCCCGAACGGCTGGGCAGTGCAGGTCTCGTGACGTCCACCGGGTCGGGATCGAGCAGCGACGAGCCCCTGTCCACCACTGCGGTCGCCGGACGTAATGGCCACGTCAAAACAAATAATGTCTCGGGCTAACAAAATCCTCTTTACTTTTGTAGCGCGTAAAGTGTACGGTTTGCCTCCCAGGTCTTCGAATAAATAAACTCGCGTATTTTTCGCTTACGATATTGCCTTCTGGAAAGCTGGATCATTACCGCGGAGAAAAAAAAAAACAGCGTTCAAGCTGAGGACCTTTAATTGATCCCCTTAAATAAACAGCCTTTACAAAAAAAAAAAACCACAACGAAAAAATTTTTTCGGGCTATATTTACGGCGCCAAACTAATTTGTAGTTTGCGCCTGCGGGTGCCCACGGAAAAGTGGCTGCTATGGTCCCGTAACTGGCCGCTATAGTCGCCTGGTACTTGCGCTCCTTCAGGAGCTTCCTATGGGCTCCAAAAGTTACTTGTTAATTTGTACTACAGGTTTTACTTGAGCTAGTTTGTACATACTTGAATATGGTCAGCTGAACATTTACAAATTAGAAAAACCGTGAGAGGAAAAGACATACACACTGCTGACTATCAACTAGCTTCCTTTAATACTTCGTCTTCCTTTTTCCTTTTCACTACAGCTAGTGATAAAAGCCATCCCCCATGTGCTGCACCCATTAGGCTGTTATGCAGCTCGTGGCACGTCCCAAGTATTGTCTTTCTTTCGCGTGGATTATAATAAAAGGGGTGCTCGCGCACATTTGACCACTGTCTTCGATGGCCAAAGCTTCAATTACCTCACGTGCATATGCCTTCCGGTGCCGCCCCATAATGGTGATGTTGTTAAAATTAGGAGTGCACTTGCAGGACCGGCAATGTGCAGAAAGATGTCCGGCTGATGTTCCTTTAACAGAAGCCACGTGCCCCTAGCTCAATCGTTCACACACCGTCCCCGTTTTTCCTATGTAGCACCTGCCACAGGAAAGTGGTACTATGTTGTACGCAACGTCACTTTGGCACGGGATGTACTGCGTCCTGTGAGCAATTGTGCATTGCTTCTTTTCCTGATTTGTTCTTGGATTAGTTCTGCGGCACATGGACTAGACCTTGTTTGGTGCCGAGCAACCCATTTCCTTTCTACAGGAAAAAGGCAAAGATGTTGCCTCTGGCTTTTCTATTGACATAAAAGACACGTATTATTCAATTCCACACGCGAGCATCATGCCAAATCTACGGGACAGGAGGATTGAGAAGCAAGGAGTGTCACCTTTTCAAAATGCGGCCGGAGTGAACGTTGATTTCTTTTTGGAACTGTTAGGGTGTTACCTGACCACTACAGTAGTGTCACATGAAGGCCAGGCATACGTACAGAGAAGTGGAGTATGTATTGGATCCCGGGTAGCTCCTCACCTCTGCAATGTATATTTGGCAGCGTGGGGAAGGAACATTGAAAGCAAACTAAGGATAGCAGGATCATGGCCATCTTCCTGATATGTGGATGATTTTTTTATTCCGCGCAACACTGAAGTGAATGAAGAAAAGGATGGGTGCAAAGCAAATGTTATACAGTGCTTCCAAGAATGTTGCACCGAATTGGATTTCACGTATGAATTACCCGTTGAAAAATCCATCAGGTTCCTTGACCTGGAGCTTCAGTTCAAAGAAGGCCATGCGTGCTGGAGATATGAGCCGCGCTCGTGCCACGGGTTTCTTCCATACAACTCGGGGCATTCGAAAATCATAAAAAGGAATGTTGCCACAACTGCTCTTATTTCCACCTTAATGACATCATGTCACCATCAACTTGAACCAAGTTTTGAAAACCAGATAAAACGTCTACGTGAGTCTGGTTATCCAGAGTCTCTCCTGGTGGCCGTCTCTGAAACCAATTGCCAGAAGTTGAAACGCCAGCATGCAGGGAATGAGGCTTCATCGCGAGCTACAAATCGAAGAAACTGTTGCCGTCATACCCTACATACATAGACTCACACACAACCTAAACAAGATTGCCGGGAGGCATGATATTCGGGTTGTGTGCTCGGCACCAAACAAGGCCTACTCCACGTGCCCAGAACTAATCGAAAAACAAATCAGGAAAAGAAGCAATGCACAACTGCTCACAGGACGCAGTACACCCCGTGCCAAAGTGACGTTGTGTACAACATACCATAAAATCCCGAGAGATGCCCCATCCCCAAAAGGTAGCCCACCCCTATTTTTGGCTTGATTTGCTATATTTTTTTGAATACCGAAAGATAGCCCACTCCTAGTAATACAGTCGAGCCCGGTTATATCACACCCGGGTATTTCGAATTATTGCTTATATCGAACAATCCAAACATCCCCTTGAAAATCACACTTAATAGTATAGGAGCGTTGTCTTTTTGTATCGAACTCCCATGGACTCCTATGGCGGGGACACTCGATATAGCTAACGAAGCACGGCGGCCCTTCGCTTCTCCCGAGGTCAGATTGCGCCCGTGGAGCACAAAGCTCGCGTTGCCGGGCTGGCAGATCGGCAAGCCAGCATATGCGAACAGAAATACTCATCAAAAAAGCAAATGTAAAAAAAATAGAGCAATTGCAAAAAAAAAAAAATGTGGAGAATGGCAAAAGAAAAGGGCCCGCGCAGCGCGTAGGGAGAGCAGGGAGTGCTCCTTAACCCAAAATAAAATAAGCAAAAGAAAGAAAAAAAAGTCTTCCTCAAGTCGAGCGTGTCGACAACAACGGTTGAGCAATCGCACTTTGAACGCCTTATCTTTGTTTACCTTTTTCTGTCGCCGGTTTTGATTTGCGAGTTTTTTTTTGTTTGCCTTTCTTTTTTTTTTGCTGACTGAATTTAGTGATGTTTCTTTTTTTGTTGCTTCTTAACTTTATTCTATGGATCAAGCTTTTTTCTTTTGTTTGTTTTTATGCGGCTCGCCTTTTCCGTTCTTTCATTTTTTTGTTTTAATTCGTGTTTTGTCGCCGGCTGCTGTGCGGAGGTAGCGCGCGAGTAAACGATCGCAAACACCGTCGCGTAAACGCGGCGGTGTTTATGATCTTCACCAACTAAGCTCTACTGTATTTAGCCGCTCTTAGTGGCTCTATTTGGTAAGGTCCCGTTTGTCGCGGCCTTCGGTATTAGCAGAGACGCGCGGAAATTTCAACTGGAGCTTAAGTTAACATACTTTTGTATATCAAATTATCGATATATCGAACTATTTTACGATCCCCTTTGAATTTGATATATCCGGGTTCGACTGAAGTAATCTTGGGATCAATGATGGCCTCGGCGTAAATGCGGCTAGTTAGCTAGGGTGGGATATAAGCGAACATTGCTGACGGGGAAGTACAGTCATCTTTGCTTCGTTGCCCCTCGCCACCATAACAAGCTTGGAAGGAACACGACTTTAAAAATAGCAATTTTTTAAAACTTTTCTTAAATTTAAATTGAAAGTTAGTCCACTCCATATTTTCACCCGATTTGCTCTCGATGTTAGGTGGGCTATCTCTCGGGATTTTACGGTACTACTTTCCTGTGGCAGGTGCTACATAGAACAAACGGAGCGGTGTGTGAACGATCGAGCTAGGGAGCACGCGGCTTCTGTTAAAGGGGTACGGAAACAAAAATTGAAATATTCAAATTTCGTTCGGAAATGAGTCAAGCATGATGGATAATAACCGTAAATGATAATCGCACGTTTGTATTTTGAACGATTGGCTATATTTATCGTTCCAAACGGTGCACTCGAGCAGCGCT
>JABSTQ010004536.1:0-47499 GCA_013358835.2 Ixodes persulcatus | reverse complement strand
AGTTAAACCATCAGTTTGCACAGGAATTTCTTGCATTACAAGAAAAATATCAAGACTATGTGCAATTTTTTACTGACGGGGCCAAAAGCTCGTCTTTCGTAGGTTCCGCAGTTTATTCGGAACACTTTAGTCGAGCGAGACGTATTGACAGTGTTGCAAGTATTTTCACTGCTGAGCTTTACGCTGTGCTCATGGCGCTTGAACACATCTTAGAAAACCGTGTGCGGAAGGCTATTTTGTTCGTAGATTCCCAGAGTGCTCTACTGGCTGTATGTTCTCTTACCGTTACGAAGAACCGCCTCGTACAACAAGTGCGTGCCCAAATGAATCGCGCTCTCCTACTTGGCCTTGATATAAAACTATGCTGGGTGCCAAGCCATGTAGGTATTCCAGGTAATGAGGCAGCAGATAGATTGGCTGCCTCTGTTAATGGTGGCCCAAAAGCATCGGTTGGCCTACCCTATGAGGATTTTAAACCAGTTATTAAAAAATCAATTTATGAACTTTGGCAGTTAGAATGGAGTCAAGAAACAGACAATAAACTACATAATATCAAACCTTGTTTAGGATTATGGGAGAGCTCCCACCAGAGGAAACGGTTCCACGAGGTCTTGATGTGCCGCTTGCGTATTGGACACACACGTTTAACGCATCTATATTTACTTTGTAATGATGATACCCCGCGCTGTGAGCATTGTGGCAAAACATTGACTGTTCTACATATTCTGTGGCACTGTAGGTACTTGGATCAAAAACGAAGAGCATGTTTTTCCACTATTTTTGGATCCCATCTTCCATTTCATCCCAAATTTTTGCTAGGAGATGAACCTCTTGTACCTTTCAGTGAAGTTTTAGAATTTCTTAAAATAACAGGCTATCTACACCTGTTATAACCCCTCCTTTTTCACCATGTGTTCTATTTTCAGATAATTTCTTATTGATTATAACTTTTATACTTACCTGAAATTCATATCCATATCTTTTACACGATTCATGTTCATACTTTTATTGCATCACCAGCTACTATAGCTCTGTCTTCTCCTTAACCCTTTTCCTGCAATAGTGTATGCACCTGGCGCATTTTGGCCTAGTTGCTCTCGCGCCATAAAACTCCAATCAATCAATCAATCACTTGAGCCCACTTTGCACGCTCCTCTGCAACTTCTCTGATGTCTACCATCCTTTTCTGCTAGTTTTCTGTCTGGTTCTTTAGGGCCTCCTTCCAGGAGCCCTGAAAACATGTGCATAATCTTAATATACTTTTCAGTACAGCAACTTCACCCAACTCCAAAAATGTGGATATTATGATTGATTACACACCAAGATTGAAGAAGCACTGCAACAAGGCGTGAAGTTGGGCTAGTTGGTTCATAATGCAAACTTGGAAACAGCGCGAAAAAAACAAGGGACAAGAATGAGAAGTGAACAGACACAACGCTGTCCGATCACTTCTTTACCTTCGCGAAATATGGGATATTTTTTTATACAATTTTGCTTTAAACATGAGCCGAAACCGAAACATCGGTTCCGACGGGAAACATTGGCAGAGACGGTAGAGTCATGACCAAACACGTGGTACAAGCGATCACATGATCCACCACATGGGGGTGACACGGGTGGCCGAGAGTGAGTGTCATCTGCTCTGCCTGCTACGGCGGCTGCGCCCCTCCGGCCTTGAGAATACGCTTAATGGGAAACAATGTCAAGTTTTCTCAAATGAATATCTCATATGCATTAGTAGATGGGGACATCCGTTAAATAGCAGATAAATAAGTCACAGAGTATGCACAAGAGTGCAAACCAAGCATCGATATTGTAACAAAAGTAAAGCAGACGAAACTGAGAAGCATGGGGAGCACAGTAGTCCATCCGTATTCTTGCTGGTCAAGTAGGCATCGCTGAGCCAACATTGGGAGGATACGCTGCTGACGTCAATGCAGGCGAGCTTGGTCCGGAGAAGTAATAGCAAACTAAAAACATTGGTGTGACGTAGGGGCTGAATGTTGGCTGCACCAACTGCGCAGTAGGACTGCGCTGTTGATTGCGCCTCCATCGTCCGCTAGAATAGAGTTAGCATATTTCAGCGACATGGCTCGTACCAACGTTAGCTGGCCCGTTTCTTATAGATTTAAACGGAACTCGATTAAGACTTCACTCAACATCTATCTTAATTAATATTTTATGTGTGACCTTCTTATATGATACTTAACAGGTCCAAATCGTTTGCTCAACCAAGAAAAGGAAGTGCAGTTGCCCTTGAAAGCATATGCACAATCGAAATATAATTTTCCTTACAACATTCCTTATGTAAACCAGAAATTTACTTACAATGCCACAGCCTGGTAGATCTACCAACTGCCGATACTTGAAGACGAAGTGTCTGGCTGCTTCACTATACATGTCCCTTTTTGCAGGATGCCTGAAGAATCATAAATGGTATTGCAAATGAAGACTGTCAGCCAAATCCAAAAGGTTTAGTATCTATAGTCGAAAAAGGGGACTTACTGGTCATACTTGCACAGGTCGGTGTGCAGCCAGCAAATTATACAGTGGCACAGCTGGTTAGAGACTTTCACTTTCTCGGCTTTCGCAATTAGCTCTTCAAGTCAATCGTGGGCTCTGGCAAAGTGTATGCAGTCGCAAGTCCAGTGCACAGAATTGGCAAGCTAAATCATGGAAATAGAAAAAACAATTCTTACATTAAATTTGCAAGCACATATATAGTGGGTTACCTTTATTCTGTGCAGGTGCATATTAATAGCACAAAATTATAGTGGATGCTTTAATCAATATATGAAGCTAAATGCATCAACGTCTGCTTGTCCTGACCATGGAGACTAAGCTCCCAGATTTCTCAACCTTTTCGTGCAAAGCAGCCACCTTGGCTGCAAGTTCAACATTGCATTTCACTAATAATGTAAGCATTATGTGCTTCCTGTCTAACAGAGTACTGTCACACAAAGCAAGTGAAGACTATACCTGACAGCAGAAAGTGGTGTCGTGGGCAGAGATGCTCCTGATGTCAAGGGAAGTACCGCAAAAGGCTCTTCCAGAGTCAGATTGAGCTTGTCATGCATCTTTATGGAGTAATGTTGATCCACTTCAACATATTCCTCGTAGGTTGAATTATAAACCTGAAAAAAGGACAGCATATAAAACCTAAAAGATCTTGATATAGTCTCGTGAATTCGCAGACATCTTGGATTTCTTAGCGGATCATATCTCACACAAGATGCCACATTATTTATTTCGCTTGAATAGAAATAAAGAATTTGAATTTGAGACTTGAAGATGAACTTGAGTGCTCTAGCAAAACTCTCCTAATATAATTGTTAAAGGGGTGCTAAGAAGGTTTTTGAAATGCTCACCTTCTGTGAATCCCGGACAGAAGTGCTGAGCTCACTGGACAAGAGCTCAGCACTTTTATCACGGACCCAGACAAATGCTCACCATTTTAGGATTGTACCTGAACAAAGGCTTCACGAGGGACAAGATGTCTGTCACCGACCTTCATCCTACGGCCAATTTTGTTTCTGGTTGTCCCAAAGTTCGACAAGAAAGATCTTGAGATTTCACTATCATTTTATGGTCCTTAAAAACATTACTGAAAACTGAAAGACGATTTTAAAAAGAGCACCTTATGAGCAGCATCGACGACAAATGCGTGGCAGTGTGAATAGATAATATATTTGAATTGCAATTGTAAATAGAATAGATAACCCGAGTAGCAATTGCGGCTCGCATGAGTTAAAATATTTTAAATAGTGTGACAGCAAGCCCGCGCCTGTGCCACTTCGTTCAGCTTAATTTGTAGCACAAAGCTGCATTTAAGTTAGCTAAGTAGACTATCAAATCAATCAAATTATTAATTGATCTAAAATTACATGGTGCTTCAACAGTGAAACTCTTTAGCGATCCTGTGTTCACCTGCTAGGGTATTTCACCTGGTGAGCTTTTACCCGGTTACCGCCTAATGTATGTAGGTTGCTTTCATGTAACTTTAATTCGCAGTTTTGTTGTTCAATGTTAGTGCAGTGACACTTGCAAGATTCTGTGCTTTAAGGATTTGATGATGTCAAACGAGTCCTCGAAATGCTTCTCTTTCGCACTCATCAGACAGCTCATAACAACGAAATGGCGGACAGAAATATCTTCAATTACCAATCAATGAAAACACCCAGAGAAAAGATTCGAAGTAAAAAGCAAAACTAATGGACGAGTGCTCGCCTAACGCTCCACTTGTCTTTGTTTTTTTGCTTTAAAAATTTATGGCTCCAGAAGCCAGCCACGTTCTGCGCGCTTACTCACTGTGGGCTCGTCCCTCTATCAACGCCCGATCGGGTCGTGCCTCGCTCGCTCCCCAAAGAGTCACTCAACACAGTGCGTGGCCAGAAACATTTACTTCAACTCACGTCGCCGAAGAGCCCAGTCCGTGGTCGCTGTCGTCCGTCCGGCCGTCTTCCCCAGTCCGTCGTCGCTGTCGTCCCTCCGGCCGTCTTCCCCAGTCCGTGGTCGCTGTCGTCCATCCGGCCGTCTCCCCCCTCTCAGTCCAGAGCGCGCCTCAATCCAGAGCGCGCCAACACTATCTGTTCCCGTGCACCACTTCCCGTGACCCACTTTTCCGGGCGACGCCCAGGCCGCGGCTCTTAGCCGAAGGCCACGGCTACACTCAGGCCGCGGCTCCTAGCCGAAGGCCACGGCTTCTCGCTGACAGTGCCCGTCCGCACGGGGTCCCGGGAGGCCCCGAAAAGGAGCGCCAGGCGGGACGGCCGGAGGCCCCGAAAAGGGGTGCCAGGCAGGACGGCCGTTGGAAGGATGCCTACATCACAATCCACGCATGCACCTTGATGATTGGGTTTTTGTTGTAGCGTTTTTTGGGGTTGTAGCTTTGAGTTATTTTAAATCAAGCTTAATTAATTATTTTGTTAAACGATGCATGTAAAGATGTATCTTAGACATGTCCTGACAACTTCATTCCTGCTTATGCAAGCTTAACCTGCACGGAGTGCTTGGTTGTAATATACTTGACCTCTTATTGTTTTTCTTCCTTTTGCATGGGCCGAGAGGTTCGCAATATTGGAAATGAATTATAAACTTAATTAAACGAAGCTGCACTTTAAAATTGCAAAGTGATTGTGGACCATTTTTGATACAATATTTCAGCTGCTTATTAAGTATAGGTGCTATTGTGCAGCTCATTTCACAGAATATCCAGTTGTTTACACTGCTCCTGAGTGCTCCCTCTCTTTTTTTTTCTGCCTTCTCCACGGACTACAGTGATTGTTTTTGTACAAAAATTCACCAGAATGCTCAAATTGAGTCAAAAATCATTAACTGGAGAATAGCAAAAGAACTACAATACGGGAATGAATGCCATTTGACATTTTATATGCTGCACGCCTTTAAATATATATGCCTTATGTGTCCCTCAGCAAAATAGGGGCCCTACTTTATTAAAAGAACTGCTCAGACAACACTAGCGCTCCTTACTAGCTGCCACGTTACTCTTTCTTTTGAAGAAGATATTGAATTCTATGGCACTGGATAGTATTACAGCTTCATATTTCGAACTAATTCGACAAATGCCGGAAGGTATGGCTTCAATGAGCCAATCATGACAACACTCCAACCCGTTATATCGCTTCCTCACTCCTGCTCAGTGGACGGTCCCAGCGCATGGCTTGTGCCGTTTGCCTCCTGTTTCATACAACACATCCCCCCCCCCCCCCACACACACACACAATTATGTGTATATTTGAAGAACATAAACAGCTGCAGAATAACTATTTCAGATCTGTTCAGTACTACAGTTATGGGATATTTGAAAAAGGTGCTTCCGGTAAGATTCAAAGTAGTTGCCTATGCTTCGCTAATAAACTCGGCGCTAAGAGAGGGCTTCACACCCTTGTGTTTTGTTTGAAATATGTGGCATTCAATGAACACTGCGCAACAGATATCTGACATTTGCGCTTCGCTTACCCGATATTGCCCCACAATACTCCAGACAGTAAGTGGCAGGCCATTGCGAAACTCTGCCCCGCAAGCAGCACTATCACATACAGTCACTCTAGGGCTAACAGTGTCGTTATGTGTCAAGCAGGAAAAAACTTTGCTTTCGTTTTGTTTAATTCGCTCATACTCACGGAGCATATGTGAGGCTAAAGGCTTAGATGGCAATGGGTGCATGCCATCTAAGCTGCGCTTAGATGGCATGCACCCATTGTAAAACAGTTTAGTCTAATCCTTTTAAATAGACACATCCCTTCACAGCACAGCAAAGTGCAACAGTGTGAAGCAACCTTAAGCCAAGGGATTTATATTTTAAAACAGAACCTGTGGATGGGCCTGATTTTATGAGAATGGCAAACGATCGGACCATTATACTCGACTGCGCATTGCACACACGTCAAAGCAATATCAAACAAAAACAACCCCATGTAGGCCTTAGTTATGAAGAATATGTGAAAAGGTATATAAATTAAAAATCAATTCAGGTTAATTAATATTAATAAAAACATTTACCAGTATCCCCACGGGAAGAGACGACTTGCAAACCTCCCAAGCATCAAGAGGCACGCGGTGGGTGTAGTTGCACGCGCTTCACGCTCGCGCCTTGAATATAAGGAAAGTTTCAAGTAAATAACAAAAATAGGGCCACGAAGAATGCTCATGAAACGCTCCACTTATTGTAGATGTTTGCTTACAAACCTTTCTACAGACGCCAGCATGTGCTGCGCCTGTACCTACAATTCCCGCATGCAACTTGATGCTTGGATATAAATTAGCAGAGCATCTATCGAACTTAGGACAACAATAATTAAGTCAAATGCGAGTCAAGCCTCTAGGCTAAGTATGACGTCGTAACCTCGTATGAAGTCAGTGCTTTCATATAAGGATAAGGATAAAGTTTATTTTCAATCAAAAACCGGCAAACAATCCAGCTTGTGTAAGCGTAGAACGCTTGTATGCGGGACATGGCAGTAATTATTTTTATATTGTATTGTATTGTAATTCTTCTAGTAATGCACTTATTACAAATTATCTTGTAGGAAAATTAACTGCTCAACGCGTTCAGAAAGTAAGCGCTCCCTACGTGCCGTGACAACATTTCCGCCAGTAGAAAGACCCTTTCACTCGGGAAACCTGCGAAAGTTCACTAAAGTTAAAAAAAGTTTGTCTTATGGACAGTGTTGGCCGGCTGCTACACAAATATTTCGAATTTTTGGAAACAAATAATTTAGAAAGTAGTTCATTTTATATTTTATGAAATGGTTACCGATGTTTACACCATATAAAAGCAAAAATATGCGCTTTTAATGCTTTCATTAGTTATTAATGTGAACCAGTGGTGCCAATAAACCCAACAAATATTGCACCTTTCCTCCGCCAGGTATGTCAACTAGTTTTTTTTTTGTTTTAATTTTCGCACATGCGCACAAAACTAGAACTTCAGTCGAACATCACGTTGAAAGTTAGAAAAAGTCGAAGTTAGTTGAACTCAAACCAGGGTAGGTTAGCTACATCCCTAGTTTTGATTGCGCGGGAGTGGCAGGAGTTGTTGTCGATGGCGATGCAATGTTCTCCTCGCACTTAGATTTTTCTTTTTTTTTTTAATTTTCAAACTTTTATATTAGAAAACGCTCTCGAGATTTATTTCATATTTATATTTTGCTCTCGAGGTTTATTTTATTATATCAATTTCTAGAACGTGCAGTTACATCAAAAATAGCTACAAAAGCACCACACAACAAAGGGTTTGGTGAAAAAGAAACCGAAACTGATCCTCTCTTGCTGCCATCGGGCAGGTAGAAACGGAGCAGACCGATAGCGCACGCATTATATGCCTTTCTCAGTGAATACACATATTCATATGGGAATGCGTGGCAAGCAGATTATTCGTTACTTGCTCGAATATTCGTGGTTTGCGCGAATATTCGCCGTTTTTACCGAATATTAGGCTTTGGCCGAATATTCGGGAACTTCCGAATATGCAATTTTCGAATCGAGTACGTTTCGAATAAGGAAAATATTGGATTCGTATTCGAAATTTAGAATATTCGCACACCCCTAATTTTAAGCCAAAGGTTCAAAAGTTGACCCTCCCAGGGGGTGTCTCCCCTTAAAGGGGCCCTGCAACAACTTTTTTACTGGTTTTTAATTTGCACCGAACCTGAGCGCACTGAACGTAGTAACTTAGTGAAACTTTTCTTTTCGCGAAATTCGCTTTACTTTCAAAGTTATAGGCACATTAAAATTACAAAAACAAGCAAAAAATAACCTCCCTCATGACGTCCTTGGTTGCTTGAGTGGCCGTGAACTAGAGGAGGGATAGTGAGCTCATCGAGCACTCGCGCCTGCCACATTCCGTGTCGACGGCGCGAGAGGGCGCCACTAAAGCATGATCTGGATAGGCTGCATGCAGCGGGCAGCCAGAGCGGCTCTCATTGCATTTGCTGCGCGATTAAACACTAATTCGGCATGACACTTCATTGGCCACAAACGACAGCAAACATGGGGTAAAGATCAGTTCCGAATGGGAGCCACTTCGCGCTGCCATACCGTGAAATGGCCAAATCGCAAGACAAAGCTTCTCGCCGAAGGCCTTCGGAACGCTCGGAGCCGGTCGGATCCTTCTCTCCATACGACCGCAGCGCCGCCGCGTACATCCGGGACCTTTCCGTGTCGGCGCCTGATCCCACTACTCCTTTCTAGTATGCGCCGCCTTTTCCACCGCTTGGTGGCGGGTATGTCGACGGGTCATTTCTTGTTTCCGTACTTTATAAACTGCATTCGTTTCTTTTCTGGTCTAAAATACTGAACAAAAACTACTTTTATAAATAATTGAAAAGTTTCGCGCCACTTATATTTTGTATTTCGACTAAAAAGAATCTTCTAGCGGTTCTGACCAGTAGTAAGCACAGGACCAAAGACGTCACATTTTGCGCGCTTTCGGTACCGCGGGTCGCCCTCGTCGGTGGAGGACGTTTCCCCGTCGCCCGGTTAAAATATGACGCACTGATATTTAGTAGCTCTCTTCGTGCCCGTTGGCTTGCCCGAACCCCAAGAGACGTGGAAACCGCAAAAAAGGTACACGCTTAAATATGATTGCAGGGCCCCTTTAAGGGCGATGCTGCACTTTCGGAGCACCAGGGCTTGGACATGGGGGTTCTGAATATCTGGGTGGCATGTGGATAGTATGTGTTCTAGGTCTGCTTTTTCCTCTCTTCAGTGTCTGCATCTATCATTAATTTGTGGGTTAAAGATTCTAAAGGCACTGTTATACTCCGACGTAACGCGTGCGCGCGTGCGAGCACGTCACAGCGACGTCACATCGGCGAAAACCCGACGCTCTATACACCTTTCCAAAAAACGCGCCTTGGCCGGTGCCATGTTGCGACTACAGCGACATCTACCAGCTAGACGTTTTGCGGCCATCTTGAACTGTGAGAAACAGCGCCCGTTCCTGTTTTCCTGCTACGCTTGCTTTCCAGCTCTTCCTCGCAATTTTTTTCTTAGTCATATAGGATTTTCTATTTAATTATAGTGCTTTTTCTGCGCGGTACATTACTAAATCTATTCGTCTATTAATTTTGCGTGCCCTTCGATGTATATTTTGTATTTTTCGTAACATTTTGTGATGGCTTCGACGAGCTCGACGACCCCGAGCAGCTCGGCCTCAGCGTTGTCGAAACCACCCGTGTCCATTGGTGGTGAGTAAAAAAATCCGTTTATTCTGCCTCGAGAACGAATTATTGTGGACAGCGGAGAAGCGGAATTAGCGTGTTCCTTTCTTGTAGCACATTGCGCTTGGCCAGAGTATCAGGTGGCGTTGACTAAGCGCTCCCGCTGCTAAAGTGCGGAGAGGGCGCGGGCGTTCACGGAGCGTTCGCGCTCCGTGAACGCCTGTCAACGCAGTCTGCTGCAGATTCGCGGCACTTCGGCCTTCTTTTCGAGCTTGCGGTCGAAAGTGCGGGGCTATCGAACGTGCGCACTCGAAGTCGAATCATTCCTCTGGGCGACTGGCTCTCGGTAGGAAAGTTGTGTTAGCTACGATCTTAAATCTATGAAAACGCATTAGGTTCCAATCAGAAGTAAAAACCTAGGTGGTTCTAATGGGCTTTTGTCCGGAAACCTAAAGCTGGTAACAGCGGGATTTTTCAACTGGGCATTCTCTTAAACTGCAGTCGTAACCATTACCTAATATGTTATCGATTGATTAGCATTTACTGTGCATTAAATGATACATGTTTTGTTTACTTGGTGTGATACTTTATAATGGAAACATTCCGAAATTATACATTACCCATTTCAAGAGTTGTATGGGCACCAGATAAAAAAAAGCAAAAGTAGTTACAACATTCATTGATCAATTTCCCAGCAGAGCTTGCTGCTACATACAAGATGACAGTACTTTCATGGGTTGTTCGTTATCTCCCATTCTAGAGGATCACATCTACCCCCATCCCGATGACATCACCAGCTGGTTCGAGGACATGAGACTTTGGCCTGCAGTCCAGTCCCCAGACATAATTTATTACTTAGTAAACACAAAGGCCTGCGATCTCCAAGAAGTGAAGGCCTACCGCAGCTTGGAATCGTACAACTACCTCCAGAGTGGCAAGGTCGGGAAACTCGAGGTCCACCAGATCAATGCGGAACTTTGTTTTGTGAAGGGGACAGTCGCAAGATCACAGAGTGTCAACCAGCCCACCCATGCTGCTTGGGCTTGTGCCAGATACAGTGGTGAGGTGGTGACAGGTGGCTGCACCTGCATGGCAGGCCAAGCCAAAGTATGCAGCCATGTCGGAGCCATTTTATGGAAAGTGGACATGGCCGTTACCAAAGGGCTGACAGGCATTGCCTGCACTGATGTTGCAGCCCAGTGGAACCAATGCACTTAGCACAATGTGGAGCCAGCCAGACTCGGCGACATTTCATTCCGCCTTCAGAAAATGACTGTGGACCCGGCACCGACCAGGTTGCCTGTTCGACCACTCTTGATGACCATGGACGAACAGCTGGCAGCCCTTCATAGAAATTCGCCGTTCCAAGACTTATTCAACATAACAGGTGAGCCTGGTAGCCTTTTGGATGATAGTTAGTTATGACCAACTATTATAATTATGACTACGGTTCCGTGTTTTCGGTAAATACCGATAAATAACCGCCGAAGCGGTTTTCTCGTAATCGGTAAAAACTGGAAAAATCCCGAATTGGAGCCGTCCTTGAATAGGAAAAACCCAAATTTCAGACGAAAAAAACCTTTATCTCAGCATTTTATTTTATTCGTAACCTCAAAGCCAATCTTTCCTAATTGCCTTCGACGTAGATATTAAGACTCTTTCACAAAATAAGCCCAGATAAACACAGATCTTTCTCCGACATTAAAGTTAGGCACCGAAAATTACCGATTCACAGGGACATTATAAACCCAGATAAATAACCACCCAATTCAAAGAAAAATAAATACCGAAAACATGGAAATCCTAACCATAATTAATAAAAAAATTAACCAAGAGGCCAGTCACTTATATTTAACACACTTGTCCCTGTAGAGGGCCACGACTCGTATTACACACTGGTGAATCGCAATGAATTAATGAGATCTCGAGAAAATTCCTTGGGTTTCAAGGCTGTTCTCGTGCCAACGCCGTCGAATTGCCCAAATCAAAAGTGTGTGACACACATTGACGAAACAGTAAAAGGAGAACGAGAAAAAAACACTAAAGGGACGTGGCCAAGGCAACACTACGAGACTGAAATTGTTAAAATTTGCCCGATGATGGGGCACACATTTGACTTGGATAATGGATAATGCTGGAACTAGAACAGCATTGTACCCAAGAAAATTTATCTATAGTCGGTGACAAGTCAAGAACGAAGTGGAAGCTCCTCCCACCTCTTTCCACTTTAGCAGAGCGATCGCCGAAGAGGAGGCGACCTCCTCTCCAGCGTTCGCTCTGCTAATGTGGAAAGAGGTGGGAGGAGCTTCCACTTCGTTCTTGACCTGTCACCGACTATAGTCCTGGATTATTCGTTGCGACCCACGAGTGTTTAATACCAGCCGTGGCATTGTGTTACAAACAGCACCTTGCATGTCTAATTACCTTGTGAACTATGCAGGAACACTTTTGCACAAGACGTTCAACGCCCCACAACGTCAGGAAGAGCCAATTGCTGCCACCAACGCAACTGCACCCTGCCACGGTACCCACCTCGCCACGGATGACCTACCCGCAAGTTGCACACCATGCAGGCAATTCTACGCAGACCATGTTTGCATCAGTCCAGCGGCTGCCACTGCTCTGGAGCAAGCTACAAGGAGCCAGCAGACTCCGACATGGTTCTTTGCTCGGAAGCTGAGACTTACTGCATCAAACATCAACACAGTTCCAAAAAAAGCAGACACGGACTGTGAGAGAGCCGTAAAAAGTTTGCTGTGCTCAAGCTTCACGGGCAATGCTGCCACTAGACATGGGCAGAGGTACGAGCCAGTGGCTCGGGCACAGTTTGCGCGAGAGAATGGGGTAGCAATCTCGGAGTGTGGAATGTTTGTGTCTAAGGACATGCCATGGTTGTCAGCGACACCAGATGGTATAATTGGAGAAGCATTGCTAGAGGTGAAATGCCCAGTCACCAACGACTGCAAAGAGTATGTTAAAAGCGGAAAGTATGATGTAAGAGAAGTCAAACCAAAAACAAATCCAGTGAAATATTACCTTGCACAGAAGGGAAGCAGTGGCTACTACTCCCAAGTCCAGTTTCAGATGTTTTGTACCGGTAAGCGGGTTTGTTTTTTTTACGTATGGAGCGTGAACTCTCAAATCCCCTTGACTATTCAGTACGACGAAAAGTTTGTGTGTGAAAAAATCGCAACACTGAAGAAATTCTATTTCTGTAAGCTGCTCCCCAAGATAGAGGAAGTTCACAGGAAGGGCGAGCTCGTAATACCCCAAGAGTACAGGGAATTATGCCTCCTCTAGACATGGGTGTTGTCGAGTGCAGCTCGAAACAGTGTTGTGTTAGACTGTTTCTGTTAGACATGCGCAAAACACAAGAGAATGCATGAAATCTGAGGGGAAAAAATGCTTTACTAGTTTTCAGGAAAGATTGACTACATGAAATGTAAATGTACTATCGTGAGCAATATGAGAGGGAACAGCGGAGCGCGTGCCAAATAGCCTCGAACCCTACCCGTGGCGATACGCTGCGGCAGCTCTTGGAAAGAAGGTGGAGAGAGCGGTGCGCTTTCGTCTGCTGCCGGCACCCCCGCCACTGGCAGCTTACTTTTCACGCAGTATAGTTCATCGCCGACTACTAACGGCGATAACGTCTTGATACCACTTGATACCACCGTGATCAAAAATGCGGTTTCATCTCGTTGCCGTGAGCTTTCTTTTTCAAGCTCGCAAAGCTATTAATGATACGACGTATAAAAGCGCCTCGCAATGTTCATCGTTATCAGGTGCCGCGCGAGAGGAAAGCCAGCATGGCGGGGGTGCCGGCAGCAGACGAAAGCACACCGCTCTCTCCACCTTCTTTCCAAGAGCTGCCGCAGCGTATCGCCACGGGTAGGGTTCGAGGCTATTTGGCACGCGCTCCGCTGTTCCCTCTCATATTGCTCACGATAGTACAGCCCCAATCAAAAGTAATTTAGATTGAGAGGTGCAGAGGGACTACCAGCGCTGATCAGTTGCCTCCAGCGCTGTTAGGCCGTGCTGCGATGCAGTTTGGCCGCCGATCTCTTCTGATTGGGACTGTACATAACAAGGCGGTGGAGGCTAGGTCTCATTGACGCTCTTGTACAGTTACTCTGTTTCCTCACTGCCCCTAATCAAAGGTGGCTTCAGGTTGCACAAGCCTGCAACCACGAAGATCATGTCGCTGATCGCTTTCTTCGACTTGATTGGAAGAGACTGTTTAAAAATTCGATAAGTCTTCATGCGGTTGATTGCCCGTTCCACATGAATCCGGACAGCAGCGATGCGCCTTGTTGCCGTGACCTCCTGTTCACCAAGTTGTGCTCTACCTGCAGGAGAAATTCAAACCGTGAATGGGACATGAAATGTACCGACAGGAAACTAGGTACCTTTTGTGAAGGCCGGCATGCTTGAGCTTGACACCCTGGGCCTCCAGGAGGGGCTCCAATGTAAATCCACGGTCAGCCATGACCTCATCGCCCCGACCCAGGTAGTCCTCGATGCCACAATCGCGCATAATAACTTTATCTGAGGCACGCCCTCCATATGCTTTTGAGACGTGCATGATGTATCCATTTTTTGCGATGGCCACGAGGAATTTCACCGTGTTGTGTGCCTTGTAACTACTGAAAGTCTGTGCCCGCGGCATCAGCTTCCTTGGCCGCTGCAAGTGCACCTCTGTACAGTCAATGATACAGGTCGTCTTCCCATGACCATTGTCGATGAAGGACTGTGGCATGCTGTTGCGAATAATATTTCTTGGCAACCAAACTACAACAGCCTCCAGAACCTTCTTCAACAGTCTCAGCATTGAATTAACCACAACACCTACACTTGCGACAGATATACAAAAGATCCGT
Source organism: Ixodes persulcatus (assembly GCA_013358835.2). Classification (NCBI taxonomy): domain Eukaryota; kingdom Metazoa; phylum Arthropoda; class Arachnida; order Ixodida; family Ixodidae; genus Ixodes; species Ixodes persulcatus. Next base: position 32,939 of record JABSTQ010004536.1, on the reverse strand, counting down.
GCCAGGTGTCCATACAAAAGCCCCAGGCGAAGCCGCATAAGGCAGAGAAGCAGCTTGGCTTTCGTTGATAGCTGGCCAGCTCTTGCACCCATAGTAGTAACTGCTCCCGTCAGGCTTGCAAAAACAGCGCCGGACACGCCAGTGTAGAAGAGGATGTCATCTTCCAACAGCCCCTCTGCCATGGAGCGCCGCGGGAAGCCCAAACGAGGTGTAATTAAGCTGTATGTGTGATCCTCCCGGAGGCGCTCCCATTGCGTTCCTTGACTTTTGCATGCGACCTGTTTAAAAAGAACAAATAGCACCAAAAGGGTAATTAGCGAGCTGCTTAGTTCTGTGAAGAAGCAAACTGCAATGAAACTGAGCTTTTGATAACGAAAAATACAAAATCCGTTCTACATATTTAACATTTCTTATTCGGCAATTAGTGCGAATAAGTAACTTTTTAGTCGACGGGACCATTGAATTACACAACAGACACCTCCACAAACTTTGCACTATTTAGTGGTGGCATTTCGACACAGTATGGACGCTGTGGCAGGCTACTGTCGGCCGCCGTTAGGGTGTCGAAAGTTTTTCAAGCTCTAAGAGCTCCAGCATTCTTGCCACTGCTCAGACGCTAGTCGTAAGGCACCTCTTCATTTTAGCATGCTGCACGGCAAGAAACGGGGCGCAAAGAGTAAGGAGAGAGACAAGGCAAAGTGAAATACATTTAGGGAAGAGAGAAAGGGATGAGGATAAAAAAAGACCACTATCTTTTTTGGAGGTACTCTGAATGAAACCAACCAATGCATTGCGACGAAGGCCCTGAAGACAGATGGGTAAAGCACGGTCCAAACAGACCGTTTTTTAGCGCATGTAGGTCGTGCGGCTACCGGAAATGACGTTTCCGTGACGTTTTTGCTGTTTCCGGCGCGCCTTCAGAGTCACAACCACGCTCGTCGGTTTGGACAATGCGGTATCGGAGGCGAGCGCGCACGCCGCACGCACAGGCCAACGAGCCGTTCGTCGAAAGGCAATTCGTAGCAGGGCAATTGGTTGCGTAGGGCAATTCATCGCTGGGGCATCTAGCCGAAACCTGGTATTTGTTTAGAGAATCTTTTGTTTGAAACGTTCAGAACAAACTTTCCTAAGAAACGGGGGGGGGGGGGGGGGGGGGGGGCAAGGGCTGGAACTAAAGTCACCGGCGAGAGTGCAGCTTCCACCGTGCTTGGCAGAATGTTTGGAGACTTTCTTTTATTCTTTATTTTTCGGATCCAGGACAAACTTTCAAGACTTACAAGATAAAGTTTTGAAAACATCTCTGTTATCCACATTCCTTTAGTTCATGCTCGAGGCCCAACCAAGATTAGCTGTCTGAACATTCATTCAGAAACAAACGCGAGCGCAGGGGTGGATGCATGAATATTCATTCGTGTGGTTTGTCGTGAGTGTAATTTGAATTCGATAGTCATCGTCTACAGCCTTTTTAGTTGGAGGACGGATGGCAGTGCAGCAGATACTTCTGGGCGCCAAATGACGCCCAGAAGCCAAGTGAGGGAGAACCTTGGTTCGTAATTAATAATTTTGAAGCACTACACTCGATAAACTGTAAAAACTAAACACATGAAGCTTTTAATAGTGTAACGAATCGACGATTGCCCTATGCGACGAATTGCCTTTCGACGAATAGTCCTACAGCCGCACGCACGGACGAGCGCACCGACACGAGGAAGTAACCTTCCTCGCGTCGGAGAGCAAGCTGAGAGCATCTGCTTCGCACGACGAAGTAACGCGAAGCCGGAACTAGTGCTCTCCACCGATTGGCCGCGATAAGGGGCGCACTGCTACGTCATCACGCGTTTTTGTACGAATTCGGAAGAAGTTGAACATATCCGACTTTTTTTTTTGCGCAACCGGAAGCCGCACGGAATCGGTGCGACGTCACGGAAACGTCATTTCCGGCAGCTGCACGACCTACGAGCGCAAGAAAACGCAGTCAGTTTGGACCGCGCTTAAAGCACCTGCAGATCATCCTTGGATACCGCAGTCAACTGAAGGGTGCAGATAAAAATTAGATTTGAAGAATTGCGGTTTGGATGCGGATGTTTTAGGGCTTGCTTTTTGATGCTATCCAATAGCCACAGATACTGTGTATGCCTGAAATTCTTACTCCCCCTTGTCATACAAGCATAATTGTGTTGGCTGCTCGTCGATGTTTCGGCTAGCTGTAAAGCGCGAGTTGCTGTCGTTATTGCGGCAATTCTTGTAAGCACCAATCATTGCTGGCAGAACCAAAGTATGCTTACCATGATCGTCAGCCCAGTAGCTGGCGCCCGATGTTCCGCAGCTGGCTGCTGGAAAACGTTGCATCAGTTTTCACTCTGTTCATAACACTAAACAGTAACTCCTAGTTGTATAAGTCAGCCTGAAGTTCTCACTAACCTCGGTCACAGAAGCACCCCCGGGTTGGCTGCTCGTCGATGTTTCGGCTAGCTGTAAAGCATGAGTTGCAGTCATTATTGCGGAAATGCTTGTAAGCACCAATCATTGCTGGCAGAATAAAAGTATGCTTACCACGGTCGTCAGCCCAGCAGCTGGCGCCTGATGTTCCGCAGCTGGCTGCTGAAAAACGTTGCATCAGTTTTCACTCTTTTCATAGCACTAAACAGTAACTCAGTTGTAGAAGTCGGCCTGCAATTCTCACTAACCTCGGTCACAGAAACATCATCGGGTTGCTCGCTGGCTGATGTCTCGGCTAGCTGTAAAGCATGAGTTGCTGTCATTATTGCGGCAATTCTTGTAAGCACCAATCATTGCTGGCAGAATCGAAGTATGCTTACCATGATCGTCAGCCCAACAGCTGGCGCCTGATGTTCCCCAGCTGGCGCCCGATGTTCCGTAGTTGGCTGCTGGAAAACGTTTCATCAGTATTCACTCTTTTCATAACAGTAAACAGTAACTCATAGTTGTACAAGTCGGCCTGCAATTCTTACTAACCTCGGTCACAGAAACATCATCGGGTTGCTCGCTGGCTGATGTCTCGGCTAGCTGTAAAGCATGAGTTGCTGTCATTATTGCGGCAATTCTTGTAAGCACCAATCATTGCTGGCAGAATCGAAGTATGCTTACCATGATCGTCAGCCCAGCAGCTGGCGCGCGATGTTCCGCAGCTGGCTGCTGGAAAACGTTGCATCAGTTTTCACTCTGTTCATAACACTAAACTGTAACTCCTAGTTGTATAAGTCAGCCTGAAGTTCTCACTAACCTCGGTCACAGAAGCACCCCCGGGTTGGCTGCTCGTCGATGTTTCGGCTAGCTGTAAAGCATGAGTTGCAGTCATTATTGCGGAAATTCTTGTAAGCACCAATCATTGCTGGCAGAATCAAAGTATGCTTACCACGGTCGTCAGCCCAGCAGCTGGCGCCTGATGTTCCGCAGCTGGCTGCTGAAAAACGTTGCATCAGTTTTCACTCTTTTCATAGCACCAAACAGTAACTCAGTTGTATAAGTCGGCCTGCAATTCTCACTAACCTCGGTCACAGAAACATCATCGGGTTGCTCGCTGGCTGATGTCTCGGCTAGCTGTAAAGCATGAGTTGCAGTCATTATTGCGGAAATTCTTGTAAGCACCAATCATTGCTGGCAGAATCGAAGTATGCTTACCATGATCGTCAGCCCAACAGCTGGCGCCTGATGTTCCCCAGCTGGCGCCCGATGTTCCGTAGTTGGCTGCTGGAAAACGTTTCATCAGTTTTCACTCTTTTCATAACAGTAAACAGTAACTCATAGTTGTATAAGTCGGCCTGCAATTCTTACTAACCTCGGTCACAGAAACATCATCGGGTTGCTCGCTGGCTGATGTCTCGGCTAGCTGTAAAGCATGAGTTGCTGTCATTATTGCGGCAATTCTTGTAAGCACCAATCATTGCTGGCAGAATCGAAGTATGCTTACCATGATCGTCAGCCCAGCAGCTGGCGCGCGATGTTCCGCAGCTGGCTGCTGGAAAACGTTGCATCAGTTTTCACTCTTTTCATAACACTAAACAGTAACTCATAGTTGTATAAGTCAGCCTGAAGTTCTCACTAACCTCGGGCACAGAGGCATCCCTGGGTTGGCTGCTCAACGATGTTTCGGCTAGCTGTAAAACACGAGTTGCTTTCATTAATTGCGGCAATTCTTGTAAGCACCAACCATTGCTGGCAGAATCAAAGTATGCTTACCACGATCGTCAGCCCAGCAGCTGGCACCCGATGTTCCGCAGCTGGCGGCTGCATTACAAGTCGTTGCATCAGTTTTCACTCTTTTCATAACACTAAACAGTAACTCATACTAGTTGTATAAGTTGGCCTGCAATTCTTACTAACCTCGGTCACAGAAACATCCCCGGGTCGCTCGCTGGCTGATGTCTCGGCTAGCTATAAAGCACGAGTTGCTGTCATTATAGCGGCAATTCTTTTAAGCACCAATCATTGCCGGAAGCCTCGAAGTATGCTTACCACGATCATGGACCCAGCAGCTGCCTCGTGATGTTCTGGAGTTTGCTGCTGGAAAATCACAAGTCGTTGCATCCATTTTCGCTCTTTTCACGAAACAATACAGCCACCCATAGTTGTGTAGGTCCGCATGCAATAGACCGATCCCACCAAGCGTTCGGCGCATGCGTGACGCCGCCATAACTTTAGTTCACAGGGGGCAACCGGCAGTGCACGAGAGAGCTCGTGCAGTCTCGTGCTCCACACGCGCAGAGCTCCAGCGAGGTTGTCGCACATGCAGAAAAACTAAAGTTCCCTCCATGCATTGCGGCAGCGGTGGCGTAGTCAAACTGGATGGTGAGATCGGTCTATTCTCACTGACTTCGGTCATACAAGCATCCTTGGGTTGGATGCTGCCACTGGTTGATGGCTCAGCATAGGCGTGCACAGCGGGGGGGCCAAGCATGCTTTGGCCCCCCCTGATGACTCCGGAGGGGCGGAAATTTAGTAAGGTTCTATTATTGTTGTTCAAAAATAGAACCTTACTAAATTTCCGCCCCTCCCGGAGTCACCAGGGGGGGCCAAATCATGCTTGGCCCCCCCCCCCGCTGTGCACGCCTATATGGGTCAGCTGGCTGCATAAGACGAGGAAAGCATTAATGAATGAACTCGGCATGCTCTACATGAAAAAGTACAACATGAATTGTGGCAATATTATTTGATACGGAATCTGGTGGCATGAGAGGGGAGCTTGCAGCCTGGGCCATTGCCGTGGTCCACAGATATACAACAGCAGCTCGGAGGAACAAAACAATGTACTATAACTTTTAACTTAACAATCAAGTTGACAGAGGCGTATTCTGACCGGTTGATAGCATCTACGGGCTAGTGTACTACTGATTTATGGGTCATATTAGTAAGTATTATTACAAAGAGGTTTTCAGTACTCACCTGCATACAGCTTTGCGCACCGCTGAAAGCATGGTTCAAGGACACACCTTCGGCGGCAGCTTCGTCTTTCCTCTGTAATGAAGATACACGGTGTTATAATTCGGTCTAAAAGTAAAGGATTATTTCGTGGAACCATAGTCACTTACTGGCACTAGTGGGACTCAAAGATACTCGCGCGCAACGCCACTGGCCAAGAAACTCCTTCGTTGCGGTGTAATTCCGAGGACAAAAGCGAGCATTTTCATTCAATCTCTCCTTCGCAAACCTTGGTGACGTAACTGGGGGATCGCAGTATCCCCCAGTGACTATATTTGAATGTGGCTCATAGATTGGACCCGAACATTGCGTGGGCACTCGATTTGGGCTCATGATAATCGATAGCTCGAGAAGCATTTGGGTAGTGGCCCGTGTCCAATCGCTGGAATGACGACAACAGCCGAACCATAACAATGTCTGGAATTCAGCGCGTGTCCTGCGCCTTGCCAACCCCAGCGCGTGGCTATGATCAACATTGGCGGCATATAATCGGCTCCAGATCATGTGACCGCTTGTTCTGGCTGCGAGTAGAGGGGGTGAACGAAGCTCGTTTTTCTTTAATTTTTTCCGCGACTTCTAGTTGCGTAGGGTGAAAAACGAACGGGTGTTTCACAGGTCATTAACGTCAGGGATCCGTTCTAAGCGGTATTTGCTCAAAGTACAAAAATCGTTGTATCGCCCCTTTAAGGTACCCCCCAAGTATACTAGATGCATCAAAGATTGTGACAGGGTCTCTGTTTTGTAAAAAAAAAAAATGGTATGTCACGAATTCGAAATACTAACAGTACTCGACTGGTAGAACGACGTCTAAGGGTTAACTGAAAAGACTGATAAAGCTTCGCTGCTAAAAGAAAATGCACAAGCTGGACTATTATGTTCAACATGCTCTAGTTGGGAATAAGAGGAATTGCTTTTGGCTGACAGGTTACTGCATCAGATGAGCCAATATGAATAGATTTAAAACTAAGCACACAACATTTCCTCACCGGCATCGCAGAGGGTCTGCCAGGTTGGTCGCTGCCACCCGTCGATAAATCAGCCAGCTGTAAAACACGAGTTGTTGCATCCTTGTCTGCTCCCATCTCGACTGCATGCAGTGATCAATAGTCATGAAAGTGAACACGAAATCTTTCTTTACCTGTGTCACGCCTGCCGTGGCAGCTTGGCTGCACGTCCAAGTGTCCTCCGACTAAAACATACACGTTGTAATCATTAACACGATACCTCTTGCCAACGCTGCGCACGGCTGGCAGCCTCAAAATGAGCTTACCACATCTGTGGCCAGGGCAGGGAGACTGCCAGTCTCTGTTGCACCTGAGGGCTGGAGAAAAACGTGGCATTTTCTGCTACGCTCTCGACTGCCTGCAGTGATCAATAGTCATGAAAGTGAACACGAAATCTTTCTTTACCTGTGTCGCGCCTTCCGTGGCAGCATGGTCGCACGTCCAAGTGTCCTCCGACTAAAAGATACACGTTGTAATCATTAACACGATACCTCTTGCCAACGCTGCGCATGGCTGGCAGCCTCAAAATGAGCTTACCACATCTGTGGCCAGGGCAGGGAGACTGCCAGTCTCTGTTGCACCTGAGGGCTGGAGAAAAATGTGGCATTTTCTGCTACGCTCTCGGCTGCCTGCAGTGATCAATAGTCATGAAAGTAAACACAAAATCTTTCTTTACCTGTGTCGCGCCTGCCGTGGCAGCTTGGCCGCACGTCGAAGTGTCCTCCGACTAAAAAAATACACATTGTAATCATTAACACGATACCTCTTGCCATTGCTGCGCATGGCTGGCAGCCTCAAAGTGAGCTTACCACATCTGTGGCCAGGACAGGGAGACTGCCAGTCTCTGTCAGACCTGGGGGCTGGAGAAAAACACGTTGCGGCATTTTCTGCTACGCTCTCGACTGCCTGCAGTGATCAATAGTCATGAAAGTAAACGCAAAATCTTTCTTTACCTGTGTCACGCCTGCCGTGGCAGCTTGGCCACAAGTCGAAGTGTCCTCCGACTAAAAAATACACGTTGTAATCATTAACACGATACCTCTTGCCATTGCTGCGCATGGCTGGCAGCCTCAAAGTGAGCTTACCACATCTGTGGCCAGGGCAGGGAGACTGCCAGTCTCTGTCAGACCTGGGGGCTGGAGAAAAACACGTTGCGGCATTTTCTGCTACGCTCTCGACTGCCTGCAGTGATCAATAGTCATGAAAGTAAACGCAAAATCTTTCTTTACCTGTGTCACGCCTGCCGTGGCAGCTTGGCCGCACGTCGAAGTGTCCTCCGACTAAAAAATACACAGTTGTAATCATTAACACGATACCTCTTGCCATTGCTGCGAATGGCTGGCAGCCTCAAAATGAGCTTACCACATCTGTGGCCAGGACAGGGAGACTGCCAGTCTCTGTCAGACCTGGGGGCTGGAGAAAAACACGTTGCGGCATTTTCTGCTACGCTCTCGACTACATGCAGCGATCAATAGTCATGAAAGTAAACACAAAATCTTTCTTTACCTGCGTCGCGCCTGCTGTGGCAGCTTGGCCGCACGTCCAAGTGTCCTCAGACTAAAAAATACACGTTGTAATCATTAACACGATACCTCTTGCCATTGCTGCGAATGGCTGGCAGCCTCAAAATGAGCTTACCACATCTGTGGCCAGGGCAGGGAGACTGCCAGTCTCTGTCAGACCTGAGGGCTGGAGAAAAACACGTTGCGGCATTTTCTGCTACGCTCTCGACTGCATGCAGCGATCAATAGTCATGAAAGTAAACACAAAATCTTTCTTTACCTGCGTCGCGCCTGCTGTGGCAGCTTGGCCGCACGTCCAAGTGTCCTCCGACTAAAAATAGCACGTTGTAATCATTAACACGATACCTCCTGCCATTGCTGCGAATGGCTGGCAGCCTCAAAATGAGCTTACCACATCTGTGGCCAGGACAGGGAGACTGCCAGTCTCTGTCAGACCTGAGGGGCTGGAGAAAAACACGTTGTGGCATTTTCTGCTACGCTCTCGACTGCATGCAGCGATCAATAGTCATGAAAGTAAACACGAAATCTTTCTTTACCTGTGTCGCGCCTGCCGTGGCAGCTTGGCCGCACGTCGAAGTGTCCTCCGACTAAAAAATACACGTTGTAATCATTAACACGATACCTCTTGCCATTGCTGCGCATGGCTGGCAGCCTCCATATTAGCTTTGCACAGTAAAAGGATAAAAGAGCTAAAAACAACGGACCAGTGAAAGAGAGGCCAACACAGAGCACTTAGCACATCTGTTGCCTCGGCAGGAAGACTTGTTGTATCATAGCATTAATACAGCAACTGCAACATGCCATAGATAGAGGCCAACAACAAGGATTTTATCAATGTTCGAGAAGATATCTGGTTGCATGACGAGGGTGTTTGTAACCTGGACCGATGCAATGATTGGTCCATCATTGCATTGCAATGAAGCAATGCAATGAATAGGCAGGAGGTGCTGATATGAGCAATTAAAATGAATTGAACTGCCATGTTGACAGAACAATATTGTGATAGGTTAATAAGATTTTTAAAATGGGGTTCCATTGGCTTATGATCTCCATTAGCAGGACGGATGTAGGTTGCTTTTTCAAGCGTTCACCTGTGTATTGTTGTCATGGGCACCATCGGGGGCTTTCTTTTTCTGTAACATAAATATACACAGTGTTACGAGCAGTTCTAAGTTTTCATAACAGAGTCACCTTTTTTTCTGGAGGTGGGTGCCCTTCCCGACGGCACAGACGTCGCCGTCCAAAAACCACCTGTAGAGAAATATTTGTTAACGCTGCAGTGCAATGAAATGCAATAAGTGAATACGCGTCGACACCCGCTTTGCCCGGTGTGCCCTGTAATAGCCGGCAAAAACACCGTGCACGATGCGCCAAGGAGGTGTAGCACGGTATGGCTCCTCGCGGGTGTTGATCTTTCGACATGGATCTTGAGCCATAGAGGCGAGCGTGAGCTTGAAAATAAAAATGTAGTCTAGAGTGCCGTCTGACAGCCCTGTTGCAGAGCACTCAAATGACGGCGGTCAAGTCAGTGAGAGCATTGAGAAACAGAAAATCAAAGGAAGTGTTTCTGGACCATTTTACCCAAAATGACGGTACTCCACTCGCGCCTTCAAATGCCATCCAAAAAGCAGGTTTTTCGAAGCTGCAGCATAGCTCAGTGGAAAGGTGCCTGCTTCATGCGCAGTGGACCCCCGGTTCAATCCCGCGTAAGCGCACTTTTTTTTTTGTTTATTAACATTTGGTGATATTTACGATTCTTTTTTACAATTATCACTATTAATAACTAAAAAAAAAGAAGCAAAAAAAAAAAAGGTTGTCGAAATTTTGTTGAGTTTACTGGTATGGGATCCCGGTTGCCGGCTGGACGCCGCGTGTACGACACGGCAAAGTTGATTCATAGTTTTGTAATTAGCAGCCGCGCCGCGAAGCGACGTGAGTGAAAGCAGGCGAGGGGTAGGACGCGCCGTCCGATTTTCTTTCGGACGGCCCTTGGCGCGAGTGGGCGAGTGGAGTGTCGTCGGACTGCACTCTAGACACAGCCAATACGAAAAGGCAAATGAAAATGAGATTCGTGCTCCGTGTCATTCTGATGACTTTAAAATAGAATGCTGCTGGACAGAGATGAAGTATCTAGGCGCAAAGGGTCAAACAAAACGCACGAACCTTTCGATTGTACCCGAGGGCGAGCATCGGCGACGGGTTCTCGCTCGTCCGCATACCGTCCACGAAATGGCGAGAGCACACACGAGAAGACTCGGACGGTGAAAACCCCTTTCGGTTTACCGCGCTTAACCACTGCCGACGCAGATCACCGTCCGCAGGAAATCGGTGGAGTAAAAACATGTTGCAGCCACATTGTCTCTGCTGAATGCTGTGCTCCACGCACAGGCTGTCAGCAGCGAGTTTTCGTTTACGCTGGTTGTTGTTGCAGCCGTAGATGACGCAGTGCTGCCCAGAAGAACCCGGGTGAGAATACGCCATAAAAAGTTAGGACCAAGAGCTCCCAAAAGGTCAAAAAACAATATCCAATGTAGCGGGCCACACGTAACAGCTACCCAGCATCACAGTCCGTTGATTTAGGGTTAGCTAGGATGCCAAGGGGAATCCCGGAAAACCTACTCTCGCAATCAATGACGCTTTGCACAAATTATTTTTCTTCCCTGGGATCGAGATTTTCTTTGAAAGGTCTATACGCGGAAAGGCGCTCAAGCATGAAACATGTCAGCGGTGAAACTGGGCGCCGCGCGCCGTTCGCCCCTCGCCGCTAGGCGCGCCAGAGGCGCACCGCGCGGCTTTATCTGTATCGACCAGGTCCGAGCGACCCCGCGCCGCGCGGAACTGACGTGGGGACGCCCGCACCGGTTGCTATGATACTACCGCACGGCGCCAGTTTTCATCGCTCATCTGTCCCCTGCTTAAGAGCTGCTCTCCAATAAAGAATGCCTACATCATGTCTTTCGTCTTACCTGATTTTCTTTTGTAGGCTTTTCCTTTGAGTATAAGATTCATAAACTGCACACACATTCACCTCTCCACTCCCTCCTCTGTATTTAGTGTAGGCAAGAGAGTTACGATGCCTCCGTTAACGATAACCGATACGCCGCTAGAGCCTTTGCGCATGCATCGTATCGTTATAGGGTATCGTTACGGAAGGTATCGGATCCATCTATTAGAACTCTCTATTATTCTTAACGCTCATTTGAGTGCTGCGCCATCTATACTTCATTTCACTTTAAGTCCAGACGCAGCCGACGCTACAATCTGAACGGACCAATTGGACATCGTCAAAAGCGCACCATCATGGTGTTCGTCATGCTTCGATTTGTCTTCTATCACCGCTGAACCTATCCGAAAAATGAGGGTGGAGGCAAATTTGTAATAAAGCGATAGCATTTAGCGTTGAACGCATGGGCAGGTGTTAGGTTCCCTGCTAAATGTGTCGGGGAACCTGAATTCTTGCTTTGGTAACGTGATGTAAATTTTCCGCTAAATTTAGCGGAAAATTGAATTGCTGAATTTTTTGCTAAATTTAGCTAGGAACACAAATTGGCGCATAGGTTACGTGAAGTCAATTTCCGCTCAACTTTTGGGGAACTTGAATTGCCGCATAGGTCATGTGAAGTCAATCTTCCGTTAAATTTAGGGGGACTTTATTCCGAAAAATTTAGCTGGGAACCAGAATTGGTGCATAGGTCACGTGAAGTCAATTTTCCGCTAAATTTAGCGTAAAATTAACAACATAAGATTTGACATAGACAGAAATCTGTGGTGAGTAGCTTCATAATGCTATTGCATTAAATGCCTAGTGACTTGGTCTTTTAAGGTGTTTGATTAGTCCAATTAGCTCGTAGCGTTCTCTGCCTCTGTCTGGGCTAAAGTTGAAACGAGGTTAGTTGTGAAAGAACGTGAACGGTGAATTTTATGAAAGGGCTTATAGCGCACTCATTTGCTACCAAATTCGCGCAACATCCAGAGGCGATCGACAGCTTCTTTTGTATGATCTGGCCAGCAATTCTACTCTTCGTTCAAGGGTTTCCCCAGGAATTGAAATTAGGGGGCTGTCTAAAATTTAGGGGGGGGGGGGGGTTAGGGGGGCATTGAGAATAGCGTAGTCGTGCCGAATTTAGGGGGTGGGAGGCTTTAGAAAAACAAGTGTGGAGGTGTTAAACCCCCCCCCCCCCTTGTTTTTTGAAGGGGGGAGGGGGGTGTACACCCCAGGGTGGTGTACACCCCCCCCCCCCCCCGGGGGTATGTAGGGAAATCACTGTCTTCGTTATTTTACTGAAACTTCGAGTAGACAGGGTATCCCCATGTATCGGGTGTGTGCGCCACTTCCGGCCGCCATGACGGGGGGAGAGAAATACTTCCGGTTCTCTTATGTTTTCCTTGCGTTTAGGTGGGTGCGTGACCGACTCTTTGTTCACTACCAAGCAATTCAGCGAAAGCTACGCTCTACAAATGACCCAGCGTCGTGCTTCTAAGTTGCCGATGAGTACCGGCACGAACAAAATGTCCCAAATGAAGTTCTTTCGATTATCTCAAGAGTAGGACGACCCCCACGCCGCCGAGCCTGGGTGATGGCGGGACGACGGCATTGGCAGACGGTGCTAGTCTACTTCTATGTGCTGCCGACAGATGGCACTATGCTATAAACAAAATGTGGTGCTGGCGCCGGGGCGCTTCGGCCGACAATTTTCGTAACGCGACGGCCATTACAACGCGTACAACTGCAATGTGCATGGTGATCTTATGTGACCGTCGTCGACACTGTAGTGCTGTGTTATTTGAGACATTTCTCAAATAAATCCTTTTCGGGTAACGCTGCATCGTGTGGTACGTACAATATATTGTACGAATGTTAAAACTTGCTAAATTATATATCCGAGACATGTCCATCAGTAATCGCGTTATTTGTGCGCGTGAAATATGCATGCCTTTCGGCTAACTTCGATTGTAAATTATTTTCGACCGCTAAGCGCTTTGTCATTTGACATGCGTCTGAGCGGGCGGTGCCGTCAAAACTTATCGTAGAATAAAACAAAGATTCCAGTCGCATTCGTTCTGTCGCGCGCGTACCCTACGAAAATAGTTTTTTTTTTGTTTTACATGTAATACAATGCCTTTTTAATGTTCTCGGAAGAAACCGTACACCACAATACGAAGGAAAAAAACGAGAAAAGAGAATTTAGCCGTCAGCAATGCTTGAATGTGTGCCTGCACAGGCTGCGCCTATCGAAATCAGTCGCCTCGGTTAGGGTTAGCAGGGCTGCCGGTGAGAGACTAGCCTCAAACCCAGTGACTGGACTCGAAAAAGGTTCTCTTGTCCCTTGGGCAGAGTGTTTCTTGGAAAGGTGTATATGAACCAGGCTAGTCAATTAGGTAATTCTGTTGATGCGCCAACGATACCTTCAGCAGATTTGTCATTTGCTTGAGGAACAAGTGATCTTTCTATTCACCCATAGCCGCCTCGGTGGCTCCGAGGCGAGAGCGCTGGCCTACGGATCCCCATGTGGCGGGTTCCAATCCCGGCCGAGGTGCCCGCACTCTGACGGAGGCTTATTGCGGAGGAGGCTCCGTGTAACCGAGCTTTCGGTTGCACGTCAAAGGATCACCAGGTGGTCCAAATTAATCCTCAGTCCTCTGCTGGGGCGTGCCAGATGCCCGTCGTTGGTTTGGCACGTAAAACCCCCAAATTTGACTTTGATTTTTTCTATTCACCCAAGGGAAGAGGAAGTGATGACAATCTCGTATAAGTAAATTTCAGAAGATACCGCAGTTAGTCCTCGGCGTTGAGTTATGCGCTACTCACTGAAGGCCTCAAAAACAAGCAAAACAATAGCCAACCGGAAGCGATATACCCCATGGGAAGTTTGGTCATCATTTGTTTTTGTTGACGTCTGCACACTCTGTATAGCCACTGGCAGAAAGAGAACACAAGGGCGTATATTTTAAAAGCCTGTCCTCAGCACACGCCCCGCAAGCCTTCCGCCGAGCTTTGACGGCGAGCGACGCCCACTCGAGGTGCACGATACTGCGTTGTCGTCGAAGATAGGAAGCTCGCCCTAAAAGTCGGACGGCTGAAGCACCTTCCTGGCCGTACTCACTTTGTCAGAGACAGACACACGGGTTTGCGACGAGGAGCAAAGAGTGCGGCCTTTTCCTGAATTCCTTCCCTGGGTGTATCTTGGAATGGGCTTTAGCTGAGCAAGTTGGTTCATTGCTTGTGAATGGGGCCAGCTGAACAGGAAAAACACACAGAGGAAAAAATATAACATTCGCACCACTGGACTAGCAACATTTAATGATGCCTCTTTTTCCTGTTCTTCTAATTCGAGTCTCTAGCAACTGAGATCTTCACCAGAATGAAATCCATCGGGGAAAAATAGACCGATACCCGGTACCCACCAATGAACGATAGCCAGAAAGGAAACGTGAAACCGGACGATTCGCAAAGCAAAGATGCAAGCCCTCGTCCCTGGATTTTTCAATGGAATTGTAGAGGATTCGCAAACAAAGCAGCGGAGCTGCAACTACGACTTGAAAGAATGGGCAAGAAAAGACCGGTGGTCATTCTCCTCCAGGAGACCAACTCCGAAAGTGTTAAGCTTAGTGGCTACAAGACATACACCGCACCATCCATACCGAGAGCGATCCCGCACAAAAATGGCACGGATAGAGAAGAAACAGTGATCTTAGGACAGGTGGCCATTTTAGTCGACAAGCACGTTCCGCACGCACAAAGGGAATCGACAGATCTGTGCAATGAAGCGAGAGAGGTAGTCGTAGTACAGATCAAGCACAACAAAACGACTCTTACGGTTGCTTCGACCTATATAAGGCCCGCCGCCAAAAGAGGTGATGATATGAGCTGGCTTGCACAAATGAAACCTCGACATAAAAAGGAAGCGATAATAATAGGAGGAGATTTCAACGCTCCACACGAGGAATGGGGCTACAACCGCTCACACCCTCGGGGCAAGGCGCTGAAGAGCAAGTCAAAGGAGCTAGGTTTCGTCTTAATCAACGAACCCGGCATGCCCACGAGGATCGGACTTCACGCGAAGCAAGCAGATACCACGCCAGACCTCACGTGGGCAACCAAGAATGTTAAGGCGAACTGGAGAACTATGCAAGACGCAATGGGCAGCGATCACCTGCCCATCAAAATCGAGCTGCCGACCAAAGACTGGTACAAACGAGACGCACCCTTCATCAGATGGGATAAGTTTCGCAAAACTATCCAGACGGCCACTTCCTCACTCCCCCTAGACCAACAAATCCAATTAGCAATTAAAGCGGCAACGAAGACCTACAAAGTTAAAGAAGGCACCCCTAACCCAGACCTACATTTGCTCAACCTTTGGGCTGCTAGACTCCAGGCTCAACAGCGATACAGAAAGGCAAAACATAACAATCGTTTCAAGATTAAACTCAACATCGCCACGGCCAAAGCCAAATATTACACAAAGGAGCTCAAGCGGCAAATCTGGAGACGGCACTGCAACTCGTTCAACGAAAAGACTGGCTTGAGAAGAATGTGGCGGACATACAAAGGCATGTCCGGCAAGAAACGAAACAAGTGCACTGGTCAAAACCTCGCCATCAGACTAGGGATCACGGAGGAAGAACTTGCCGTAAGGGCTGGCGAACACTTCTTTCCGCAACCAACACCGCAACAGCTGCAACGCCGCTACACAGAAGTGATTCCTGAACTCGACCATCCGTCACCAGCTGACGCGCCATTTAACATGGGGGAACTAATGGCGGCTCTGGCTTCGGCAAAAAACACCGCGCCGGGGCCGGACAGGATCACAATTACAGCCCTCAAGAATTTACCGGAGGAAAAGAAGACCGAACTACTAAAGTGGTTCAACGAAGTGTGGGAAACAGGACAGCTAACAGAAGCGTGGAAGCTCTCGACCGTAACTCCTATTCCCAAACCAGGCAAGCTCACTGACTCGATTCTGAACCTACGACCCATCTCTCTCCCTTCAAATCTATGCAAGACTATGGAGAGAATGGTTCTGGCGAGAATCACGTGGCTCCTCGAAATCAACAGCCAGGCATATTGCGCCAGACAGACCGGCTTCAGGCCGGGTCTTTCAACCCAAGACAGTTTGGCAATGATTCACAAAGACGTCATCTCAAAACGACCCTGCTACAATCCCCGGCTGATCGTCGCGATCGACATTAAGAAAGCCTTTGATTCCGTACCGCATGACGCAGTCTTACGTGGTGCAGTAAAGAGAGGGATCAAGGGAAAAACTTTGAAGTTTATTCGGTCCTTTTTGGATGAAAGGAAATTCGAGACGGCCATTGGACAATCCCGAGGACCGAAGACGGTGAATAAAATCGGAGTCCCGCAAGGAGCCGTGATCTCGCCGACACTTTTTAATATGGTGATGGCGGATCTTGCACTCTCACTCGAGCTAATCCCAGATTTGGGATACACAATTTACGCTGACGACATTACCATATGGATGAAGAGCGGCAGCGTCTCCAAACAAAGTGTCACGCTGCAGAAAGCACTCGACGCCATACAAGATTTTTCCGAACGATCAGGGCTTCAACTCTCACCCGAAAAAACGAATTACATCGCCATTTCTGACCGGAGGGGGCGAAAAGAAAATGTGGGAAGTAAAATCAAACTTTTTGTCAACGGCACACAGATTCGTCAAGAACCGACCATCAAGATTCTTGGTATCCCGATCGATGAGAACGGGAAAGCGGGAAGTTGGTATAAGCAAATCAGAAGCCAATGGAAAGAGGCGCTCAACCTCATCAAACGCACCACCGGCAAAACTTGGGGAGCCCAAGATCAGACCCTCAAAACCATGGTCAAGGCCCTCCTTGTGCCTAAAGCAACTTACGGGATCAATTATCTTAATCTCATCAAAGCACAGAAGAACGGACCATAGGCACTAAACAGGGAAGCCTTAAGAGTTATCACCGGACTTCCCAACTGTACCAAAACCGAAACACTTTACCAAATAGCAGGTCTCAACACCATCGAGGAGATCGCGAAAGAAAACAAAACAGGCCAAGTGCTTAGGCTCCAGAAAACCGAACCAGGACGGGAGATCCTCAAAGATCTCGGGTACTGTAAAGAAAACTACCCGGTGTTTACGGAACCTCCCCCACCCTGGGAAGATGAAATAGTGGTTGACACTAGACCCACTCCACAAAATCAAGGAAAGAATGAAGTGAAGAGAAGAAATCATACTGCAAGTAAACACCTAGACGAGGTGTTAGCACTTCTCGAAGACGACGAGAACGCTATTATATACACGAACGCAACAAAAGAAGAAAGCGGCACAGCCATCGCATACTACTCTGCCAACACCCACGAACGCTTCGCCGCTACTCTATGCAGCGAAACCAACGTCAAGGAAGCTGAACTTCAAGCTATTGAGAAGGCCATCGTAGAATTTAAAGACGTCAAACTAAAACGTAGACTTTATATCTACACAGACTGCAAAGAAGCAGTTCAAGAATGCAGCAAACACGACAGTCGCAGCAAGACCGCCCGAACAATCAAGACGACGGCCAAACAACTTCGAATTGAAGGATATGACATTAAACTTCGATGGATCCCTGGTCACCAAAGTATCCAAGGGAACGATGAGGCGCATGCAGCCGCACGGGAACAGCTACAGGCATCCCTGCCCGGCCGAGGCTCAACTCGCCCCGTCGACAGAAAGGACACAATAGAAGAGACCGATCCGGCTGAACTTAAAGCACAAGAACGTGAAGAGAGAAGAAGACGTCTCAACGAAAAACTCCAACAAGACGAACACCCACTCCCCTCGACGTCGTACAGCCGATGGGAGAGGGTGTGCCTGCGAAGACTCCGCACAGGAACGGCCATGACCCCAGCCAGATTAAACACGTTTAAAAGAAAAGACAACGAAGAAGACCCACAAGCCGGATTAGGCGAAGAATGCCCTGTGCCCGCGGATACACAGCATATATTCTGGGATTGTCCAAGTAGTGCAGAAGAAAGAAAGAATGCTTTGGAGTCGCTCTCTCAGCCTGTGAGACCAAGCTGCCTGCAAGAATGGATTCTCCCTGTCGGCTGCCCCGAATACCGGAAGGCAATATTAGATTCCCTGATCGACTACATAAAGTCGGCAGGGCTTGTACATTGCATATAACTCCCTTCACCTTCCTCCCCTTCCTCCTGTCACCAATGTCTAGTTTCAAGGGCGACAGGCATCCCCCACCCTCAGTTCCACAAATAAAATATTTTCTCAACTCAACTAATCTTTGATTTCGGTTTTCTTTTTCTTTACACTAACTCAGATTTCTTAATTTTTTACACTTGATTTAGGTTTTCTTTTTCTTTACGCTTAATTTAAAATTTGTTTCTTTTAACGCATTTTTTTTTCATTTAACGCAGTGACCTTTCTGCTGTCGGAATGTTCTCATCCCTTTTCTTCTGTCTTCTTTAAACGATCTTCCTCTTCTTCTACCTTTCCCAGGAACTCACATCACTCCGCAGGAATTAGCGGCGAGATGTTTTGGTGGCGCCCTCCTATGGTTCTTCCTTGTGACGTCATTACCTTGCAAACAACAAGTTCGATGGTGTTTGTTATTAGCATGGTGGAAGCTTGAAATCATTGCGCTCTCAAAGGAACACTGCCAACACCGTCAAAATTAAAGTTCTTTCATTCCTCTTATTTCCGTCGATGATAAATCCCCTTTCCGACGTCATAGTCAGGGTTCGGCCAATCCTGGAAGGCCGACAACAGCGACGCTTTCGGTCGCGCACGGGGCTAATATCTTCTACTACTATATCTGTTTCACCTTCTGTTGTACCGCAGGAAAGGCTACGAGCGCGAGCTCCTTGCTCTATGGCACACCTCGGCGGCACAAGCTCTCGTGCACCAAGGGCAGCTGCCAACGCTATGAGCTCGCTCTTCTAGCCTTCGCTGCGGTACAACATAAGGTGAAACGGAGTATAGAAGCCCTAGCCATCGAAGAAAAAGGCGAGGACTGTGTTAGTGCCCCTTCCGTTGCACTACACAACTCAGAGAAGATTTTCCTGCGGAGTGATATGAGTTCCAGGCAAAGGTGGAAGAAGAGGAAGATCGCTTCAAGAAGACAGAAGAAAAGGGATGAGAACATTCCGACAGCAGAAAGGTCAATGCGTTAAAGGAAAAGAAAGTACACAACTCTGAGAAGATTTTCCTGTGGAGTGTTATTAGTTCCAGGACAAAGGTAGAAGAAGAGGAAGATCGCTTAAAGAAGACAGAAGAAAAGGGATGAGAACATTCCGACAGCAGAAAGGTCAATGCGTTAAAGAAAAAGAAAGTACACAACTCTGAGAAGATTTTCCTGTGGAGTGTTATGAGTTCCAGGCAAAGGTAGAAGAAGAGGAAGATCGCTTAAAGAAGACAGAAGAAAAGGGATGAGAACATTCCGACAGCAGAAAGGTCAATGCGTTCAAGGAAAAGAAAGTACACAACTCTGAGAAGATTTTCCTGTGGAGTGTTATGAGTTTCCTGGGAAAGGTGGAAGAAGAGGAAGATCGCTTAAAGAAGACAGAAGAAAAGGGATGAGAACATTCCGACAGCAGAAAGGTCAATGCGTTAAAGGAAAAGAAAGTACACAACTCAGAGAAGATTTTCCTGCGGAGGGATGTGAAGTCCAGGGAAAGGTAGAAGAAGAGGAAGATCGCTTAAAGAAGACAGATGAGAGGGATCCAGCGCGTGCACCGAACTGAACGGACGCACTTTTCCTTGCTCTGGGCATTTTCGCTTATTTTAGTCATCAGTCGCAACTACGAACCACCGGCTGCAGCTTACAGCAGCACGGGTTACTTCAAGTAACCCGGCACATGGCATGACCTCCCAGCCCAGTTCAATCGTACTGGAATCAGCGACCAATCTTCCTTCGTGCTCCCAGCAGACTCCTGCTAGGAGGGACCACACGTACAATGCAACTCAAGACACTCAGACTGGACACTCGACCCTTGGAAAACGCCGCAATGACGGGGACGGTGAGCCTGCGGACTTGCTGGCGACTCCTGCCAAATTGCAAGCACCACCGGGTGACTCAATGGAGGAAGACTTAATTGAAGGTGACCTAGAGGGCTTCGTTCTTGCCTCACATCGCCGACAAAGAACGACAGGTATCCCTGTACTCCTTACACCGGTCAATGAGGAGCAGCGTTTGCAGCGACAAAACCCACTGACCTTGAGTACCGAGGTGAACGAAGCCGCAGCTGCTGCCATTTTGCGACATCGCTTCACAAATAGAGGTGGCCTTATGGTGGAAGTTGCTGAAACCACCACAGTAGACCGACTCCTGAAACTTCGCCTTCTCGGTGGGGTTCCTGTCAAAGCTACAGTGCCGAGGACTTACCTACAGAATGGTGGTCTAGTCAAGGGAGTACCCCTTTGGCATACCGATGCCGACATAACATCATTTTTGCAACAAGACGGAGTTATTGCAGCCCGCCGCTTATATCGACGTCAAGGAAAGTCCGGAGAAGCTGCGCAACCAACAGACCGTGTAGTTCTGACCTTTCGGCCAAATACAGACCGCCCATCCCGAGTAAATCTAGGATTTACAAAACATGACGTAACAGAGTTTATTGAAGCTCCAACGAGATGCTACAACTGCCAAGCACTTGGTCATGTCGCCAAATATTGCAAAGGTGCCGCAAAATGCAAGAAATGCGCCCAGTCGCATTCCACAAAAGACTGCAAGGGAGAAGCACCATTCAAGTGCGCCAACTGCGGCGGTGATCAACCAGCAAGCTACGTCAATTGTAAAGCGCGGCTGACGGCTCTTTCAAGAACCAAGAGATTCGTCCATGGCCCGAAAGTTGCGCCATCAACAAATGAGGCAGAGATCCCTCAAGGCCCCTGGCCTCCTCCTGAATCATCCACCGCTGATCTTCAAACAACACAAGACACGGTGCCCCCTGCGTTAAACCTCAAGGACTCACCTCCCAAGGGTAAAAGCAAGAAGTCTCGCCCTGCTGCGAAACCCACCCTTATGGACAACCAATGGCCTCCTCGTGACCCGGCATCCGCTTCAGGAGAGCTCAACGCATCAGGCGTACCTCCTAGCACCGCAAGTACGCGCCCACACAGCAAAACCTCCACTGGAGCCCTGCCTCGCCAGCAACAGGTGCCCTCTGTCTTTGGCACAATGACAATAGGTGACATCATACGCATTATTTTTTCCGTCCTTCGAGGTCTCACGCCCCATCTGCCGCCATGCACCTTCAAAGACATCTTGCAGAGAATCGTGGCACTTGAATCGGCAGTTATTGCAATGACCGGAAGTTCACATCAGGGTACTGGATGATTCCTCCTCATTTGATGAAAGAGTCAAAAGAGCGACCGTTTTTCAATGGAACGCGAGAGGGCTTAGTGCCCGCCTTTCAGACTACCGACAATTTACATTCAAACATAAGTTCCCAATTTTAGCTATTAGCGAATCGCGTGTAGCATCAGATTTTCGGCTTTCAGGTTACGAAGTATTTCAATCAGCTCGTTCCTCTAACGTCAGTCGAGTTCTTCTTGCCTTACGAAAAGACTTGACATATGTTTCCCATAATATCACATCACATCAAGACAATGAGTACGTCGGCGTTACTGTTCGCAAGGGCAAACTAACGTTTACTGTAATCGCTGCCTGCAATTTTGACCCAGCCTGCAATTTTGATGCTACGCGACTTCATGACATTCTTCAACAATGTAAATCGCCAGTTTTGGTTGTTGGCGACTTCAACGCCCATAATATAGCTTGGGGTAGTGTAAGAACTACACGTCGGGGTCGTGAACTACTTGAGCTGGCGGATTCTCATGACCTCTGTCTTCTAAACGACGGTTCACCTACATTCATTCGAGGCAGTCGCTGTAGCAGTTGTTTAGATATTGCCTTCATGTCACGTGAACTCGTAACTCGAAATTCCTGGTTTGTGGACATAGAGAGTCATGGTAGTGACCACATCCCTACCTACATCACAGTACGCGGTTTCCAAGCTGATAGAGTCAGACATGATCGAACCTCATATATAGACTGGACATGCTTTCGGGATAGTGTAGAACAGCGCATACATACTACAACGACCTACGAAGAGTTTGTTTCAGTTATGAATCAATCAGCAACAGAAGCAACTAGGACTGTCAATCTTTCGGCCTCACGAACTGTTGTAGATGCAGAGTATGAAAAACTTCGAGCTATTCGTCGAAGGGCTGAGCGACGTGCACGTCGAACTAAACTACAAGCTGACATTAGGGAAGACAGGCGCACACAAAAACATATTCGCCGCCACCTGGATAAACTCGGCCGGAAGAAATGGAGGGGAACCTGTGCGTCATTTGATCCCCGTGTTCCCCTCTCAAAAATATGGCATATTGCACGCGGATTAAGTTTTCCACCACAACAGAGAACGCCTTTTCTTGCGATATCACTATTCCTAAGACGCTCGCAATTGCACATTGCTGAGGAATTCTGCGCATCGCTTGTCCTATCAGCAGTGAGTGACAATGATCCTTCAGATATAGATCATCAAGCCTCAGTTACTCCATTTTCACGTTACATGGATGATGTATTTAATGCCCCGGAATTGGATCAAGTTCTAGCTTCCCTCAGCCATTCTTCGTCACCAGGTCCAGATAACACAACCTATGGCACACTCGCTCATCTGGGGCTTGACGCTCGCCAGCGTTTGTTAGACATATTCAACGCTTCGTGGACAAGCGGCAATATACCACCTGACTGGAAAACGGCCTGTGTTGTGCCCATCCTTAAACCGGGTAAGTCCCCTCTGGATTTAAAGTCTTACCGACCAATCGCTCTAACAAGCTGTGTCAGCAAGTGTATGGAGCGATTAGTTCTATCTCAGATTGAATGGCTTCTTGAATCGCAATCAATATATCCAGCTACCATGACAGGATTTAGACAGGGTCGTAGCTCCATTGATAATGTCGTAGACCATGTAACCCATGTTGACGACCTGAAGCTGCGCGGGAAAATTACAGTAGCTGTATTTCTTGATGTCTGCGGAGCTTTTGATAATATCAAACATTCGGCAGTCTTACGGGGCCTCAAATCTATCGGAATTGGCGGTCGTCTTTATGCATGGATATCTGACTACCTTAACAATCGAACGATCTACATGCGCACAAAGGAAGGGGAAACTTCTCGTCACAGAGTGACCCAAGGTGTGCCTCAGGGGGGAGTTCTAAGCCCGGTCCTCTTTAACATTGCTCTCATTGGGATCACCGAAATGCTCACAAGAGCTGTACACCTTACAGTCTATGCAGACGACATTTGCCTATGGACGTCTGCAGGCTCACCTAAGCTCATACATGCACGCCTACAAGATGCGCTGTCCAAAATTTCTCAGTTCCTTAACATACGGGGGCTTGAGATTGCGCCAGCTAAATCAACTGCCGTAGCCTTTACGCAGATGAAGATGACTCGATACCCACTTTCCATTAATGGAACTTTAATTCCCTATGCACCTAATCATATATTTCTTGGAGTTTCCATTGATAAAGGTTTAACTTGGAACTCCCAACTGAAACACCTAAAGACCAAGTTGTCCGCATTCACAAGTTTGGGGCAATTTATAAGTGGTACAACTTGGGGGACGTCTACCTCTGCTCTTCTTCGCTTATACAACAGCCTATTTGTTGGCATCCTTCGCTATAGCTTGCCTGTTATGCACGGTTTAAGTCAGACAAACATGAAAGCACTCCAATCGCTCCAGGCCCAGGCGCTCAGAGTATGCCTTGGGGTACCGCGAACAACCGCGACCATAGACACGATTGCAGAATCTCATTGTCTACCTTTGAAAGCTCTGCGTACCCAAGAAACTCTACGACTACATATGCGACATCTGACACGGCATCACTCTCATCATCTAGCTGATATTCCGGATAGTTGTTTTTACAGCCGCATCTCTCAAACTATAATTGACAACAAGGAGGTCCTTCCAACAGTGTTTCAAGATCCTGTGGTACTCGATACACCACCCTGGTCACTGCCTCCACTTCAAATCTACAAGACTATTCCTGGAATAACAAAAAAATCGACGCTCTCTTCACTTGTCCTTCGGCAGCTTTCCTTGTCTTTATTGTATACACGGCACTGTTCTTCTTGCCACATATATACCGATGCATCAACTACGCATAACGGGTCATCGATTGGCTTGGCTGCCCCAGTGCTTCATCTCAAAGCTGGTTACAAGCTGTCCCACAAAACCTCATCTACGGCTGCTGAACTGGTGGCCATTCGAGAAGGGCTCCAACAGATTAAAGAAGCATCACCTCGCGCTTGGACGTTCATCTGCGATTCACAGTCTGCCCTCCAGTCGCTTCAGTGTCTACGTAAAAATAGTCCAAACACACAAGTAATTTTAGACATATTCAAAGTTCACTCAGAAATCGTTTCCCTTGGACACTCCGTGTCATTCCAGTGGGTGCCCAGTCACTGTGGTGTCACGGGTAACGAAATGGCTGACTCTATGGCTGCAAAAGCTCACGAATCTCCCCAAAAAGTCCTAGCTCCATTTACAAAATCGGACATCTGTTCAAGAGTGGCGATTTTGGGGAAATCGACCGCAACGAGCCTCTGGAAAGAGGACATTAACCAAAGCTCCTCTCTAAAAAATATTGACCCACACCTACGGTTTCGAGTACCTCGAGGCCTGAAGAGACGACGGGAAGCGGTTCTCCATAGAATTCGGCTAAAGGTCGCTTACACTAACTATTATCTTCACCTTATTGGCAAATTAGAGTCCCCAAACTGCTCCGTATGTGGAACTATCGAAGATATCCAACACATTTTACTTCAATGTACAAGGTATGATGGTCAGCGAAAACAATTTTTACAAGACATTAGGAAGTCTCCGGGATCACCCCTTACAATACAGCACTTCCTGGGGCCATGGAACAACGAAGACTGTGCTTTAAATACTACAAAGGCCCTCCTCCGTTTTCTTTCAGCAACAGGCCTGGATAAGAGACTCTAATGCTATGTACTGAACTTTCCTGCCCAAATGGTTGTGTGTGTGTGATGTGTGATTGTGCCTCTTTTGTTTTTTATGTTTCTTTCTCTTCCTCTTTCTTAACTCTGTGATATCCCATACCCCTTTCCCACCAGAGTAGCCAGTCAGGAGATTGTACTCCCGGCTAACATCTCTGATTTCCTTTTATTGCATCAATAAAAAAAAAAGACAGATGAAAAGGGATGAGAACATTCCGACAGCAGAAAGGTCAATGCGTTAAAGGAAAAGAAAGTACACAACTCTGAGAAGATTTTCCTGTGGAGTGTTATGAGTTTCAGGCAAAGGTAGAAGAAGAGGAAGATCACTTAAAGAAGACAGAAGAAAAGGGATGAGAACATTCCGACAGCAGAAAGGTCAATGCGTTAAAGGAAAAGAAAGTACACAACTCAGAGAAGATTTTCCTGTGGAGTGTTATGAGTTCCAGGGAAAGGTGGAAGAAGGGGAAGATCGCTTAAAGAAGACAGAAGAAAAGGTAAAACAAACAAAAACAAGGAAAAGAAAATACTCAACTCAGAGAAGATTTCCTGCGGAGTGTTATGAGTTCCAGGGAAAGGTAGAAGAAGAGGAAGATCGCTTAAAGAAGACAGAAGAAAAGGGATGAGAAACATTCCGACAGCAGAAAGGTCACTGCGTTAAAGGAAAAGAAAATACCAACTCAGAGAAGATTTTCCTTGCGGAGTGTTATGAGTTCCAGGGAAAGGTAGAAGAAGAGGAAGATCGCTGAAACAAGACAGAAGAAAAGGGATGAGAACATTCCGACAGCAAAAAGGTCACTGCGTTAAAGGAAAAGAAAATACTCAACTCAGAGAAGATTTCCTGCGGAATGTTATGAGTTCCAGGGAAAGGTAGAAGAAGAGGAAGATCGCTTAAAGAAGACAGAAGAAAAGGGATGAGAACATTCCGACAGCAGAAAGGTCAATGCGTTAAAGGAAAAGAAAATACGCAACTCAGAGAAGAGTTTCCTGTGGAGTGATATGAGTTCCAGGGAAAGGTAGAAGAAGAGGAAGATCGCTTAAAGAAGACAGAAGAAAAGGGATGAGAACATTCCGACAGCAAAAAGGTCACTGCGTTAAAGGAAAAGAAAATACTCAACTCAGAGAAGATTTTCCTGCGGAATGTTATGAGTTCCAGGGAAAGGTAGAAGAAGAGGAAGATCGCTTAAAGAAGACAGAAGAAAAGGGATGAGAACATTCCGACAGCAAAAAGGTCACTGCGTTAAAGGAAAAGAAAATACTCAACTCAGAGAAGATTTTCCTGCGGAGTGATATGAGTTCCAGGGAAAGGTAGAAGAAGAGGAAGATCGCTTAAAGAAGACAGAAGAAAAGGGATGAGAACATTCCGACAGCAAAAAGGTCACTGCGTTAAAGGAAAAGAAAATACTCAACTCAGAGAAGATTTTCCTGCGGAGGTTATGAGTTCCAGGGAAAGGTAGAAGAAGAGGAAGATCGCTCAAAGAAGACAGAAGAAAAGGGATGAGAACATTCCGACAGCAAAAAGGTCACTGCGTTAAAGGAAAAGAAAATACTCAACTCAGAGAAGATTTTCCTGCGGAGTGATATGAGTTCCAGGGAAAGGTAGAAGAAGAGGAAGATCGCTCAAACAAGACAGAAGAAAAGGGATGAGAACATTCCGACAGCAAAAAGGTCACTGCGTTAAAGGAAAAGAAAATACTCAACTCAGAGAAGATTTTCCTGCGGAATGTTATGAGTTCCAGGAAAGGTAGAAGAAGAGGAAGATCGCTCAAACAAGACAGAAGAAAAGGGATGAGAACATTCCGACAGCAAAAAGGTCACTGCGTTAAAGGAAAAGAAAATACTCAACTCAGAGAAGATTTTCCTGCGGAGTGTTATGAGTTCCAGGAAAGGTAGAAGAAGAGGAAGATCGCTTAAAGAAGACAGAAGAAAAGGGATGAGAACATTCCGACAGCAGAAAGGTCACTGCGTTAAAGGAAAAGAAAATACACAACTCAGAGAAGATTTTCCTGGGAGGTTATGAGTTCCAGGCAAAGGTAGAAGAAGAGGAAGATCGCTTAAAGAAGACAGAAGAAAAGGGATGAGAACATTCCGACAGCAGAAAGGTCAATGCGTTAAAGGAAAAAAAAATACACAACTCAGAGAAGATTTTATGAGTTCCAGGGAAAGGTAGAAGAAGAGGAAGATCGCTTAAAGAAGACAGAAGAAGAGACTCTGGCCTCAGCTCTCGAGGAGACCAGACGTTTGCTCGTGAGCTTCCTTCCAAGATTCGATCATTGCACCGATACGAAAGGTTCCTGGCACATCATCGCAGCCGCCATGGATACCGACGAGCGACAAGGACAAGTCACCTAACCAGCCGACAAGCCAAGCGACCCTTGGAGGGGTTTTCAAGGGTCAGAAAATGCATACCGGAGGCGGAGCGGCTAAGCCTACCGCTGCTCTCGCCCAAGCGATTCAAGGAAGCATTGGAAGCCAGGCGTCCTCGACCGCCGTTTTACAACGGAACATCGTCATGGACGCAGGATACTTCCTGAGGTGCAGTACCAACAAGGATTGGGTCAACACCTGCATGGCTAACCAAGCATTCCTGAGAAAATGCATGGAGCAGCGGGAGAAACTCCAATCACTACTTTCAAACAACGAAGAGAACAATGGCTCTAAAGAAAGCCAGACCGAAATGACACCTCTTCGTGACGAAGTCTCTGCCATGAATGAAGAAGACTTTCCTAGTCTTCAAAGTAGCTCGCACCAAACACGCGAAGAACAACATGGCCCCATCATCGACGATAAGAACGACGACGGCTGGCAGACAGTGCGACGAAAGCGAAAACACGACCAGGCGGCAGCAGGCCAACGTGAGTCTTTCGACAAAAATGTTCCAAAGCCACCAACCCAGACGGTTGTTCTCCGCCCTGTTTGCAAACATAACATCGAGGACTTCTCGACAAAAGAACTCCGCACCGCCATCGAGAAGATCGGGGTAAACAACGTCGACGAGTTCACCTTGCACAGACACGGAAAAGCGAACACTATTGCCATCACCACTAGGAACAGCTCGCTCGTTTCCAAGTTCCTGCAGATCACGGAAATCCCAAACGAACAACATGGCCCACTAGCTGTGCAACCCTACAAGGCGATGAGCTCAAATGAAGTGCGAGGGGTGATATACCTTAATTCACCACACGATGACCCAGCAACTCTCGTAAACGAGCTTAGCTGCAACACGCACAAGATTGTCGCAGCACGAGCCCTGGGCATCAAGCAAAAGACCATTCTCGTGACCTTCGAAGGCAAAACAGTGCCCCGACATGTCCGCTACGTCTTTGAGGTCTACAAGGTGTCAGAATACAGGCCAAGACCACTGGTCTGCTACGGGTGTCACCAACTCGGCCACAAGTCTGACGTATGCCCGTTAAAGATCAAACGATGCGGATCGTGCGGACATGAACATGGAGAAGTTGAGGAATGCCAGGCTACACCAAGGTGCGTGAACTGCGAGGGATCGCACATTGCCACGAGCAACGACTGCCCGAAAAGAAAAATTCCACCGAGAAACAACACGCGAAGAAATAACCAAAGTAAGAGATCTGCCACGAGAGGAGGTATGACCTCGCAGTTTTCGCAAAGTGTGTTTACACAGACATCTCCAACACCGACGAAGACTCTCTCGGACAATTCGTGGGCTAACATAGTAAGACCAAATCAACAAGCAACCGATCCAGCACACATATTCTACTCCACAACCTCCACACCACCGGAAAACGCGTTACAACGACAGCCGGGACAACAGAGCCCAACCTCACTCCTTTCAAATATTACACCAAAAATGCAAATTGACTGGGAAGCAAGGTTTGAGGCACTGAGCCGAAGGGTTGAGCAAGGATTCGAAAATGTCCAGACCAACACGAGCCGAATAGAACAACTAGAATCTCTAGCATTTGAGATCCTCACCAAGGTGAACTACATCGGCGAGAAATTCGACAAATACCTCACTGCCAAACACCCACCACAGTAAATATGAAACCGGACGGCTCAAACTACCACGATACAAAAGTACACCCTTGGATTTTCCATTGGAATTGTAGAGGATTTGCAAACAAATGTGCGGAGCTCAAACTTCAACTCGAAAGAATGGGCAAGAGAAGACCAGTGGTACTTCTCCTCCAGGAAACTAACCACGAAAATGTCAAACTTAACGGATACAAAACGTACACAGAACCCTCCATAACAAGAACGATCCACCACAGGAATGACAAAGATGCAGTGACAGCGATCATCGGGCAGGTGGCCATTCTAGTTCAAGAACAAGTTCCACACGCGCGTATAGAATCGGCACACCTGTGCAATGAAGCAAGAGAGGTAGTCGCTGTGCAGATAAAATACGAAGGAAAGCCTCTCATAATTGCTTCAACCTACATCCGACCTAACATCAAAGACGGAGATGATATGAGCTGGCTCACGCACCTCAGGCCCAATAAAGAACTACTCATAATCAGCGGAGATTTTAACGCTCAGCACGAAGACTGGGGCTATACCCGCGCATCAGCTCGAGGCAAGACACTAAAGTGCAAAATGAAGGAGGTCGGATTAGTACTGATCAACGAACCCGGCATACCAACGAGGATCGGCCTTCATGCCCAACAAGGAGACACGACGCCCGACCTCACTTGGGCAAGCAAGAAACTCAAACTCTCCTGGAAAACATTGCCAGACGCGATGGGCAGTGATCATCTGCCGATCAGGATCGAGCTCCCTACGAACGGCGCACGGAGACGAGACGCACCCTTCATTCGATGGGACACGTTTCGCGATACCATCAAAAAGGCCCCTTCCTCACTCCCCCTCGTTCATCAGATCCAACTGGCAATCAAGGCGGCGACAAGGAACTACCAAGTCAAAGAAGACACTCCCAACCCAGACATGCATTTGCTGAACCTTTGGGCAAGCAGACTTCAAGCTCAACAGCGATATAGAAAAGCAAAGTATAACATCCGCTACAAAATACAACTAAACATCGCCACGGCTAGAGCTAAACGTTATACGAAGGAGCTGAAGCAGCAAATCTGGAGACGGCACTGCCATTCGTTCAATGAAAAAACCGGCATTAGAAGAATGTGGCGGACATACAAAGGCATGTCCGGTAAGAAAAAGAACAAATGCACGGGACAAAATCTCGCTATCAAGCTCGGTATCACGGAAGAAGAACTTGCAGTAATGGCAGGGGAACACTTCTTCCCGCAACCGACAACACAACAGCTGCAGCAACGCTACAAAAAGAGGATTCCTGAGCTCAACCATCGGTCACCAGCAGACGCCCCATTTAACATGGGGGAACTTATAATGGCTCTGGAATCAGCAAGGAACACCGCACCCGGACCGGATAAGATCACCATCACGTCTCTCAAGAACCTGCCGGATGAAAAGAAGACGGAACTGCTGGCCTGGTTCAACGAAATATGGGAGACAGGACAGCTGCCCGAAGAATGGAAGCTGTCAACGGTTATCCCAATTCCCAAGCCAGGCAAGCTCACCGACTCGATCCAGAACCTAAGACCTATCTCCCTCACTTCCAATTTGTGCAAAACCATGGAGAGGATGGTCCTGGCGAGAATTACGTGGCTCCTCGAAATTGAAAGCCAGGCTTACTGCGCCAGACAAACCGGCTTCAGACCAGGCTTGTCAACGCAGGATAGTTTGGCCCTTATTCACAAGGACATCACCTCCAAACGACCATCCTACCATCCACGGCTGATCGTCACGATCGATATAAAGAAAGCATTTGATTCTGTGCCCCACGACGCGGTCATACGTGGTGCAGTAAAACGAGGAATCAAAGGGAGACTCCTGAAATTCATTCACTCTTTTCTGGACAAAAGAAAATACCAAACGGCTATAGGACCCACCAGAGGACCGATGACGGATAACAAGATTGGTGTCCCGCAAGGAGCCGTAATCTCTCCAACACTTTTTAATATGGTGATGGCGGATCTTGCTCATTCCCTAGAAAAAATTCCCTTCCTGGGATATACCATTTACGCAGACGATATTACTATTTGGACAAAGAACTGCAGCACGTCTACGCAAGTCATCACGCTTCAAAAAGCCCTGGACACAATTCAGGACTTCTCCGAACAGACGGGGTTACAACTCTCAGCCGAAAAAACAAATTACGTCGCCATATCTAACACCAGAGGGCGAGATGACAAAGTTGGAGACAAGATCAAGCTCCTCATCAATGGCCAGCAAATTAAATCTCAAACCTCCATTAGGATACTCGGTATTACGATTGACGAAAACGGAAAGGCGGGAAGCTGGTACCAGCAAATCAAAAGTCAGTGGAAACACGCACTCAACATGATCAAGCACACCACCGGCAAAGCGTGGGGAGCCAAAGAAGACATCCTCAGGACCATGGTTAAGGCTTTCCTTGTACCAAAGGCAACTTACGGGGTGAACTACCTCAGTCTAACCAGAGCCCAAAAGAACGGACTTGAAGCACTCAACAGGGAAGCCTTGAGAGTAATCACTGGGCTTCCCAGGTGCACCAAGGTGGAAGCGCTCTACGAGATCGGAGCACTCAACACCATCGAAGAAATAGCACAAGAAAACAAGATCAGTCAAAACTTGAGACTTGAAAAAACTGAACCAGGAAGAAAGATCCTGAGAGCTCTTGGTTACAACAACGAGGTCTACCAAGTTTTTACGAAACCTCCTCCACCATGGGAAGACGAGATAGTTATTGATACAAGACCGACCCCGCAAAATCAAGGAAAAACACAAGTTAAAAGAAGAAATAGCGCTGCCAGGAAACACGAAGACGAGGTACAATTACTTCTTGAAGATGACACTAACGTCATTATTTACACGGACGCAGCCAAGGAGGACAAAGGCACAGCTATGGCTCATTATTGCGCAAACGGCCAGAGAAGAGTCGCCGCCTCCCTGGGCAATACCACCAGCGTCAAGGAGGCTGAACTCCAAGCCATCAAGACGGCGGTCGAGAGTGCAGAGCAAGAAAAACATAAAAGCAACATTTATGTATTTACGGACTCTAAAGAAGCCGTACGAGAATTAAAAAAACATGATAGCCGCAGCAAAACAGGTTAAAAGCATTAAGGCTACGGCCCGACAGCTTCGAGCTGAAGGCCGTACCATCAAGATACGATGGATCCCCGGACATCAAGGTATCCACGGAAACGACGAGGCACATGCAGCCGCACGGGAGCAGCTACAGGCAGTCCCACCCGGCCAAGGCTCAGTGCACCCCGTCGTAGATGAAGACATCGGAGACGACGTCGATCCCAACGGAAATCAAAGCCCAAGAACGACTAGAACGAAGACAAAGACTCGCCGATCTACGCAGGCCAGACGAACATCCCCTTCCATCGACATCTTACAGTCGGTGGGAGCGTGTATGCCTACGAAGGTTGCGCACAGGAACCGCCATGACACCGGCATTGAAGTATAAGTTCCGAAAAAGCAACAATGGGGAAGATGCCGAAACTGACATGTGCGATCACTGTCAAATATTGGCAGACATCAAACACATCATCTGGGATTGTCCCAAAAGTGACATCAAGCGGAAACTAGCTTTGAATGCTCTACCGCCACAAGAAAGACCATCCTGCCTAAGGAATGGGTTCTTCCAAACGGCACACCCGAGCACAGAAAAGCAATTTTAGACTCGCTGATAGAGTACATCAAGTCCGCCGGACTTGATATTTACATTTAGCCCCAATCCCTCCTTCCCCTCCCCCTGTAGCCAATGACGAGTTTCAAGGGCAACAGGTACCCCACCTGAAAATAAAACATTTTCTCACTCACTCAAGACAGAAGAAAAGGGATGAGAACATTCCGACAGCAGAAAGGTCACTGCGTTAAATGAAAAGAAAATGCGTTAAAGGAAAGAAATTTCGAATTAGAAGAAAAAAAAACCTACATCAAAGTAGAACAATAGGAGATT
>JABSTQ010004535.1:0-41132 GCA_013358835.2 Ixodes persulcatus | reverse complement strand
GCTCTTTCCTGTAGCATAATAATTTGGATGACATCCCTTGGTTTTAAAGAGAAAAAACTGGAAAAACCGCCGATTGCTTGTTCGCGCTAACAGTGTCGCGCTCTGTACCTCCATGTAACTCTCAGTCACAAACTTCAACTGCGCCTTCGGTTTTGGTCTCTCGTCTTGTTGGCGACATAGCTGTCATTTACTTTATCCGTAGTGTACCAATTTGAAATGTCAACTAAACTCCTGGTCCACGATAGCGAATCGGGACCAGCGGCGGTGGTGCTCGCGATCGCGGGCGCATACCGCATAGTGGCAGCGCCTTGCCCGATCATAGCGGCCAGCCGTACTTTCGAGGGCCGTCAAGGCAGCGGCTCATTGTTGCCAAGAGCAATTTCGGGAAGGGTCTATTGTAAGGCAGTGCACTTCTGGTTTGTGTATTGAGATACGACCGGAAGTACACCACCCGAGACTTTTCAGCACCGGTGAAGGAGGCGCAGGTAAATCAAACGCTCCCCTTGAACAAAGCACGAGCGTCAGGTTCATTATGTTCGTTCCACTGCGCAGAAATCGTAGTTCTACCTTCTGAGGATGCTTTAAGAGGATATCGCAGCTCCCAAGCCCTACGCCATTCCAATGGTAACTTTTTTATACTTTTTTCAGCAACCAAAGAACGGATTGAATCGGAAATGGCTTTATTAAAAAGATAATAAAAAACTGAGTAATATTGTGACGCCACATTTCCCGATCTAAATGTGTAAATTTGTTTACGGGAACTTAAACTGGCCTGAAAAAGCCCTTTTTATGTTCCGTTTTTTGTGAACATTTAAAAATAAGCCAGGGCCTAAATACAAATTCAAGCGCTACAATATTGAAGACCAAAACTTTTGGAATATATCTCGTACAAGATATTTTTTTCCAGAGATTCTCATTGTGATAAAATTTAACTAAGTTTGTGGCCCATCAGAATACCGGAAATTCGGCTGGCGCCATCTACGAGTGTGTCGGCAATGTTACCTCTTGAAATTGCGCAATCTGTTATTGCGCCCCGGACTACTTGTATCTTCAAGGTCATCGGGTTGACGGTCGGGATTTCGAGAAAACGTGCCTCTCAAAGCATTCTGTCTTTTTTTTTTTTTTTGGCGGGCGAAGATAATTTGCGGGTTATCGCGATAGTGAGTAGTGAGTAGGGAGTTTTAGTAGATAGTGTTTTCAGGCCACGCTCTTTGCAGCGGGAGCTCGGCTGCCACTTCGATGCATGCTCTGGAGCGCGTGCTCGTAGCGATAGCGGGCCTTCAAAAGCGATCTACAAAAACTCCCCATTGTGTACATCGCCCGAGCGCGTCCTTAGGAGGATATTCCGTTCTTTGTTGGTGTTTTGGGGTCGCACAAATGCGAGTGAAAGGTTTCTTGTTTTTTCCTTTTTTGTTCGGCGGCGAAGATATTTTGCGGGCGGGTGTGAGTCATTAGTTTTCAATCGCCAGAGCGCGTCATTCGCAGGATTTTCCGTTCTTGGCTGGCGTTTTGGGTCGCGAAAATGGGGGTGAAAGATTTCACGCTTCAAGCGGTCCTTGAGCGAGGCCTAAAGTTATCAAATGCAGGCAGACAAAAGTTACCGAATCGTCAAAGGGTCGATACTGTCTTACCACTTCTTTCTGTTTGAAGTAGGAGAGGTGATTTGATCTGGCCAATTAAACTTGAGGAAGAAAACGAGAAGGGACGGACAAAACACAAACTTCCAACTAGCAACAACATTTATTGACCCGAAGTTTGCATATATAGGTGAAGGAGGAGGAGGGTGAAGGACACCACACTGGAAAGGGGGGAAAGGCGATGGGAGAGGGTGTGGAGGCAAGAGAGTGAAGGACGATCCCGTGAGGTGACATCTAATCGCTTGGAGCCGCGGAAACGAGGGACGTCAGCTCTGGCCCCAGGAAGTTTATCTCCCTCCTGGATAAGCCTATGGAAGGGGACCCGAAGTTGTTTTGACTGCGGTGCATGGCGAAGGCCTCCATGATCTCTCGTCCGTATCTTGAGGCGTGACCTCCAATCCTGGTGGTCGAAGGAAGGTCGGCCGAACAGGGTTCGCTGCACTCAGAGGTGTGTTTGGCAATCGGGTGGTAACTAATCTCCGACGTGTCGGAGGCTGCTTTCTTGATCTCGTTTGCATGTTCTCTCACCCGATCGTTTAGGCAACGGCCCGTCTGTCCGATGTATTTAGCTCCACAGGACATGGGAATCGAATACACGCACTCTTTGCCGCAGGTTACATAATTGGTCTGGTGCTTTTTCTGGCAAGGGGGCGCCGGTCCGGGGCTGTTGACGTTTTTACAAATAGATGCCAATTTAAACTTACACGAGAAAACCACGTTGGTGTTGAAGCCCTGCGCTATTGATTTCAGTCGATGCGAAATGTTATGAATGTAGGGGATGCATGCGAAGCGGGAATTTGGAGGTGGCTTTTTGGTTTGAGGCCCTGCGACAAGTCTTTTGATAGTATGCTCGATCATGTCCTTTGGGTAACCTGCCTTGAGAAGGCGGCCTATCTGATTGGACAGACTAGTTTCGGAAAGGTGATGACACGACTTGGATTTGGCAGCAGCAATAAGGTTTCGGACAATACCAGTTTTTACGTTTTTTGAGTGCGAGCTGCTGAACGGCAGAACAGGCTTCGCAGACCTCTGCTGATTGGACCAACAGATCCCTACACCGGTGGGGACCAATCTCAGATCAAGGAACTGTAATCCCTCAGATGAGGGTGTCTCTTTTGTGAACGTGAGCCCGAAGGAGTTCTTCTGGAAAACGCTTTCAATCGCTGCGGTATCCGAATTAGTGGAATGAAGGATGAGATAATCATCTACGTAGCGATAAACCCTGGCTTCGGGAAATTCCTGCTCAAGGTTTGATTGAACCTTGGTGTCAACGTGAAACATGAAGATTTCGCTTAGGATGGGCGCCAAGCACGACCCTATGCACACACCGGATTTCTGAAGATACACTTTGCCCTCGTGTTCGACTGGGGTGGACTGAAGATACATGCGAATCAACTCAAGAAAAGCTGAGAGTGAGATGCCACAGGAATTTTGAAAATCTATAACGCCTCTTAAGTGCACAGCTTCAGACACGAACCCCAGAAGGGTTTTCACATTGAGACTATAATACAAATCTACTACATCAAGAGAGAACACTCCAACAGTTCCCGTACCGGCATGCAAATTATCTAAGGTTGGGATAAGGTCCCCGGAATTCTTTAGTCGGAAAGGTTGAGGAAGGTCCAAGGTTTCGAGATGTTTTTGTAAGAACATCGCCAAGGGCTTCTGCCAGCACCCTGTTTCCGAAATAATGCTACGGAAAGGCACTCCAGGCTTATGTGTCTTGGCAGAAAAGAAAATGGATAGGTACTGCTTAGCAGGAGCAAGAATGGCACTTTTTAGAGAAGGGAGGTTGGAGGAGTCGCAGAACGCCTTCACCTTAGACCTGAGGGAACCGGACGGCCTCGACTTGAGAGGAGGAAAGTTCTTTTTCAGCGCTTCGTCGGTCTTCTCCTGCATTTGTTTTTTGTTGAGGATGACGAACCTGCCAGTCTTGTCCGCTTGAAGAACTCTCAGCTCAGCGGACTGAAGTTCCTTGATAGCTGGGGTGGCAGCATTCTTGGTTTTCCTTGTCCCACCATGGAAGCACACAGCTCTTGACCCTGCCGCTACGAAGTCCTGACGGGTGTCCTCCGGTATCCTGGCGGCGACCTCGTACACCGCGGCCAGCTGGTCGACTCTGGTGTTGGCGACCGCAGGAGCAAACTTCGGCCCGTGGGCTAGAAGGCTTTCTGTAGACGGGGATAACTGCACTCCGGACAAGTTGAGGGGGGGTTCTGGTTTGACTCTGGGTGTCACCTCGATGGATTTTTTCTGATGACGAAGAAAATGATCCCATGAGTCTGACAGAAGGGTGCGGGCTGACTCTTGTAGAAACTTGAAGGACTGTTGCTGATTATAGTTTGGTCCCAGATGTTTGGACATCACAGCGGGCAGAAGCTCTTGCATAACGCGGATCTCGCTGGAGATTTCATCCCTGGCGATCTCCATGAATCTGTAATTGGCTTGCCAGTTGCTTGACTGGAACCCCGTGACTTGCTTGATGGCACCGTGTGGAACTTTCTTGCGGACGAAGTATCCGAGAACGCGTAGACGTAAGCGCAGCATAGTCATCTTGGAAAGGAAAATTGCAGCTTGAAGAAACTCAACAGGGGCAAACTCTGGGGTCGTGACATAGGACAAGAACAAACAGGGCTCACGTTAACGATGTAGGGACAGAACGAGCGGGTTGGTAAGGATAATTAAACTTGAGGAAGAAAACGAGAAGGGACGGACAAAACACAAACTTCCAACTAGCAACAACATTTATTGACCCGAAGTTTGCACATATAGGTGAAGGAGGAGGAGGGTGAAGGACACCACACTGGAAAGCGGGGAAAAGGCGATGGGAGAGGGTGTGGAGGCAAGAGAGTGAAGGACGATCCCGTGAGGTGACATCTAATCGCTTGGAGCCGCGGAAACGAGGGACGTCAGCTCTGGCCCCAGGAAGTTTATCTCCCTCCTGGATAAGCCTATGGAAAGGGACCCGAAGTTGTTTTGACTGTGGTGCATGGCGAAGGCCTCCATGATCTCTCGTCCGTATCTTGAGGCATGACCTCCAATCCTGGTGGTCGAAGGAAGGTCGGCCGAACAGGGTTCGCTGCACTCAGAGGTGTGTTTGGCAATCGGGTGGTAACTAATCTCCGACGTGTCGGAGGCTGCTTTCTTGATCTCGTTTGCATGTTCTCTCACCCGATCGTTTAGGCAACGGCCCGTCTGTCCGATGTATTTAGCACCACAGGACATGGGAATCGAATACACGCACTCTTTGCCGCAGGTTACATAATTGGTCTGGTGCTTTTTCTGACAAGGGGGCGCCGGTCCGGGGCTGTTGACTTTTTTGCAAATAGATGCCAATTTAAACTTACACGAGAAAACCACGTTGGTGTTGAAGCCCTGCGCTATTGATTTCAGTCGATGCGAAATGTTATTAATGTAGGGGATGCATGCGAAGCGGGACTTTGGAGGTGGCTTTTTGGTTTGAGGCCCTGGGACAAGTCTTTTGATAGTATGCTCGATCATGTCCTTTGGGTAACCTGCCTTGAGAAGGCGGCCTATCTGATTGGACAGACTAGTTTCGGAAAGGTGATGACACGACTTGGATTTGGCAGCAGCAATAAGGTTTCGGACAATACCAGTTTTTACGTTTTTTGAGTGCGAGCTGCTGAACGGCAGAACAGGCTTCGCAGACCTCTGCTGATTGGACCAACAGATCCCTACACCGGTGGGGACCAATCTCAGATCAAGGAACTGTAATCCCTCAGATGAGGGTGTCTCTTTTGTGAACGTGAGCCCGAAGGAGTTCTTCTGGAAAACGCTTTCAATCGCTGTGGTATCCGAATTAGTGGAATGAAGGATGAGATAATCATCTACGTAGCGATAAACCCTGGCTTCGGGAAATTCCTGCTCAAGGTTTGATTGAACATTGGTGTCAACGTGAAACATGAAGATTTCGCTTAGGATGGGCGCCAAGCACGACCCTATGCACACACCGGATTTCTGAAGATACACTTTGCCCTCGTGTTCGACTAGGGTGGACTGAAGATACATGCGAATCAACTCAAGAAAAGCTGAGAGTGAGATGCCACAGGAATTTTGAAAATCTATAACGCCTCTTAAGTGCACAGCTTCAGACACGAACCCCAGAAGGGTTTTCACATTGAGACTATAATACAAATCTACTACATCAAGAGAGAACACTCCAACAGTTCCCGTACCGGCATGCAAATTATCTAAGGTTGGGATAAGGTCCCCGGAATTCTTTAGTCGGAAAGGTTGAGGAAGGTCCAAGGTTTCGAGATGTTTTTGTAAGAACATCGCCAAGGGCTTCTGCCAGCACCCTGTTTCCGAAATAATGCTACGGAAAGGCACTCCAGGCTTATGTGTCTTGGCAGAAAAGAAAATGGATAAGTACTGCTTAGCAGGAGCAAGAATGGCACTTTTTAGAGAAGGGAGGTTGGAGGAGTCGCAGAGCGCCTTCACCTTAGACCTGAGGGAACCGGACGGCCTCGACTTGAGAGGAAGAAAGTTCTTTTTCAGCGCTTCGTCGGTCTTCTCCTGCATTTGTTTTTTGTTGAGGATGACGAACCTGCCCGTCTTGTCCGCTTGAAGAACTCTCAGCTCAGCGGACTGAAGTTCCTTGATAGCTAAATGCAGAGATGCATTTAAAATGTTTACATATTTTAAATTCGCAAGAAACATATGTTAGTTCGTCGATTTTGTTTTAATTTCGATATTCCCTTTGCATTTCAACTTGTGGAGGCTCATTTCTATTGTACTAAAACAAACATTGCGAAAATTTCTTCAGTGAAGCTAAAAACAGAACAAGCATTTTGGTAGTAGGCGTCACACGCTGCTATTTGGAAGTTGTGAAAGTTTTGCGCTGAAGATTCTTTGTTTAACCCGAACCAACATACTCTTGGTTCAGTATTTTATGAAATAGAGGCGAATGTATTAGGCACGAACCCGCACACCTTTTATTATAATGTTCGTCTATTGCACTGTCTTGGCTGCGATGAGCCCTTGGTCGGCTGTTACTGTGGGGTGGCGAAGTAAATCTCACCGGAGAACGGGCGGTGGAGAGAAGCTCACCGGTGAAATGCTCACCGCAAAACCGACAAATTCGGAGAAAAGCTCATTTACGAAATATTTTATTCCACATTTAATATGTAATATTCTCGGCATTGTTCGCACTGTGGTGTTTATATTTAAAACTCACGGCCGCACTTTTCTCACCGCTCATGCTGCGCTTTTTGTGTGTTCGAAATTTGTAAAACGAAGTGTTCTTGTTCAGTCCCAGAAGAATAGCTTACTTTCTAAGAAAAATAGGGAGGAGGCAGACGAATTCACAGTTTTACGGAATGCGAACAATTAAAAAAGTGGGGAACGCGCTTTTTTTTCTGTTCGATTTTACATGGAGACAGGACATTGCCTCAAAGTTGAGTACTACGAACAGCAACAATGTGGACCTCCCTCTCGGCACCCGACGACTCCTGACCTTCCAAAAAGTATCAAGTCCGTCTTAGGCCACATCCCCGAAAGAGGTCATTGTTTACTACGAAGCAAAAGAAAAACGAAACATAATATTGCCGCGTGCGCAGCTGGCCACGTAGGCAGCGCGGCCGTGGTTACCGTTCTTGCTTTCCACGCAAATAGCTGAGGTTCGATGCCCGGCCACGGATACATTTTTTTATTGTTTCTGTAATGTCGCGTTCTGGTAAATTCTAGAACCCTGTTGCTTCTTTGAGGTTAGAATGTTCTATGCGCTGAACGGGCGGCGGAGAAAAGCTCACCGGAGAAAAGCTCACCGGAGAAAAGTTCACCGGAGATAAGCTCACCGGAGAAAAGCTCACCGCAGAACCGGCAGATGCGGAGAAAAGCTCACCGGGCTTAGAGCGGATGCGGAGAAAAGCTCACCGGTTTTTTCAACTTAGCGGATTCTGCGTCAAACATGGCAATTTAACACAATTTGCATTTGTCACTTCATTAAAAATAACTGTCCTCTTATTTGTTGCGTTCTTGAAGTTCATTGGGCACATTCACTAATTTCTCAGAAATTAGTAATCACATATCCTGTATAATAATGACGCCGCGAGTATAAAACCAAAACATCGTACACCGGTAAAAGAGACAACAATTTATTGACAGCTGACAGTGCGCCGTCGGTAGC
The DNA here is from genome assembly GCA_013358835.2 of Ixodes persulcatus. Taxonomy (NCBI): domain Eukaryota; kingdom Metazoa; phylum Arthropoda; class Arachnida; order Ixodida; family Ixodidae; genus Ixodes; species Ixodes persulcatus. The sequence goes on along the minus strand of JABSTQ010004535.1, from coordinate 33,347 downwards.
TCTGTCAGATAAAGAGGTTTGCTCTTTAGTCTTTACGAGCTAATATAAATAGCAGTGTGTCAACCGTTTCAACTCCAAATATTTTGTAGTGCCTAATAGATAAGTAGGTGTTTGTTGATGTAATCAGTGTCCACTACGCTGTTTTCTTTCTGTTCATTTTACTAACAAAACTTTAATTGCGAGAACAGCTTCGCCCTGTCTTGTTTGTGGTCTTCACTACGTCGTCGTCATTTGAGCGGTTTTCATCATGTATAACGTTTATCAACTCGCCCTATTCGCTACCTTAAAGAAGACTACTTCTTATGTAGGTCACGAGTAACAACGGTGGCAGTGTGCGGCTCTGAAGGTCATGGGTGGTTCACCGTAGAAGGGCACTATCACGCAAAGGCAACCTCTGGAAGCAGCAGCACGAACGGCTAGAAAACGTGCATGTCCGTGGAAGAAAGAAGCTTCAATATCCTACTGACTGTTCTATCCTGTTTTCAAAAGTTAACAGAAGCTTCAAAGATAATTTTAGGCATCGCGTTGTTGCGCATGCACTTTAGGATTTTAGGCATTTACGGTTTTGATTTTTAGGTTTTAGGCAGACATTATTAAGTTTTCGAATTTTTTCCTGTTCTTCAAGTTCATAAAGTTTTCAGTTAGGCTTTAGTTGCCTAGAGAGTAAGCCACAGTAAACACTCGCCCGCAATTATTATTTTGGGAGCAGTATATCCAATAAGCTTAAGAAATATTACAAATAAACACATTTTCTTTTTTACAGAGCTGACGAATTTTAATAATAATAAACTAATATATGTTACGTTTGATCCAACAGCCTCCATAAAAATAGAAGAAAAAAATCGGTGGGCTTTTCTCCGCGTCGGTCGGTTTTGCGATGAGATTTTCTTCAATTAGTTTTTTTCCGAGATTCGTGACTTTGGCATCGACCAGCGCCCTTTTTTTTATATCGGAACCGCGAAAAGATTGCACGTGCCTGAAAGGCGATGCCGGTTTTCAGTCATAATATTTTCACAAAGCGAGGCATCTAAGGTTCTGTTGCGCACTATAGTCGGTTATAAGTCAATAAGGTAGGAGAAGCTCCTGCCACAAGCGTGATGCGCCCGTTTCAAATCCTTCCGCAGTCTAAAGAAGAGTTCACTGGAAACGCTCCTTGTTCCGCTTCATTGGATAGATATTGGCTACAGAGTGATGCCAACTTGCCTCTGATCCCACTTTTTAAGAAAGCGACCTTTGTATTCATTGGAGGGGGAACCGAGCCCCTGAAAGCAGCCTTTGTATCCATCGGAGGGGGAACCTAATCCCCGAAAGTCGTATTTGTTTCCATCGGAGGGGGAAAGCTCTAATCTCCCTCTCGTGGCTTCCACAATGCTAAGTCAGAGTCGAAAGATAAGGCAAATATGTACAGAAAGGCAAGACCCTCCTCGTTCGTTGGCCGCGACGTCACGGAAACGATGGGACGCTATTGGATGCGGAGGTGGCGGAGGGATATATGATTCCCTTTGAGGGGTATTTGCCGCTACCTTCTTGACCTGTAACTTACTATAGAAGGTCAACCGCACCTGGGGCCGGACATTTCACCGAACGCCGTTTCGTTGAATGCGTCATAAGTTTCTGCCAATAAAATTTGAACATTTATACTTTCTTTGAAATTATTGAATCTTGCAAACTATGAAGTCATTACTCATTGTCCTCTCGTACGACAGACGTTTAGGTGGCACGACGGAGGACACGCCTGGAGTTGTAACCAAGCGGATGGATTCGGGGTTCCACACCTCCCCCCTCCACCAGCCCTGATTTTCTTTAATTTTCGTAGGATTCTTTGTTTAGAAATGCCGGCTAATTGTTGCAATTCGATGTTTCGGTACGGGACGACCACTTTTTAGATGAAACGGCATTCGATGAAATGTCCTGGAACCCTACGCGTTTCCTGTTTTTTTGTGTTTTTTTTTTTACTTTGGGGTTATTTTCTTGATTATTGCTTTGCTCGACGGCAACTCAGGCGCCGATTTGTAGCCCCCCCCCCCCCCTTTTTTTCTTCCTAAAGACAAACCGGAAACACAAAGAAGGTCCAGACTCTTTGGAATGCCATACAGCGACGCCTACCCAGCCACAAGCCAGTGGACCCCCCTCTAATTATCTTTGAGAGTAGCGTTATCCCCAGCGAAAAGAGGGAGCCGGCCCGAAACAAGCCAGAAACCGAAACTCAGCTAATTTTTGCTGGAATTTGGACTATATCTGTCGGTGCATCGATCTCATGTTTTTAAACTGGAATCGGTCATATTATGCGAGAAAAACACTGCGGAGGTAACCGCGGTACATGGCTCATAGCTTTACTGATACTCAAACATTCCACTTTATCTCAGTTTCGCTTGACATAGATTTGGCTCATTTCGAAAAATAAATCCTCACCTATCATCTCGTAAAAAAGATAATTACATGATCCAGAAAGCGCTGAGCGCCCCTTGACGCTGTTACTTGGTGCCACAGCGTTTACTTATTTGAGTGATTTGCGCTGGCGGCGGACCCGTCCGAGCGAACAAAACACTAACAAATGCGGCGCTCGGTAAAAGAAGCAGGGGCCTTACTGGCAATTCAGATTTGCGACGTCATTAATCGGAACACGTAATTATAAAAAGTATTGTCCGAATCTTTTCTTTTTTTAATAGCTTTGTTACAATTGAAGAACGCTTTGACTAGTACGTATGGGTCTAGGACTTTTCGGTCTAAAGCATTTCGGTATAGGACGTTTCGGTGCGGACTTTTCGGTGCATGGACGTCTCGGTGCTTGGACGTTTCGGTGCACGGACTTTTCGGTGTACGGACTTTTCGGTGTACGGACTTTTCGGTGTACGGACTTTTCGGTGTACGGACTTTTCGGTGTACGGACTTTTCGGTGCACGGACTTTTCGGTGCACGGACTTTTCGGTGCACGGACTTTTCGGTGCACGGACTTTTCGGTGGGGGACTTTTCGATGCGCAGACATTTCGGTGCACGAACCTTTCGGTGCACGGACATTTCGGTGCATGAGAAATCAAAATCACGAGTTTTTTTTAGTTTTCTCTAAACGTAATAAGCTATATTCTAGCTAGAAATTTATTTCTTCGCACTTTATAATTTTTTAGACTTGGTCGTCCATTTGCGACCACATACTGATATACCACCTAAGTGGCTTTGTTAGGCGCAGTAGCATCCAGCGTGAGGATTGGAGACGTTGGACGTTATGCTTCGTTTGTTGGTGTCTCTTTTCCAACGTACGCACTAGTCGTATCACGTGTCTCGGGTAATTTTCAACAATCTCAAGCTTGCTGTTGGGGTCTTTCCTACACAGATTACCAATATTAAAGCCCACACCTTTACAGAAGGCGCCGATAACGCCGGTATCAACCCAACGCGCAAACACGATGTGATGCGTCTAGTGCGTACTTTGGAAAAGAGACACCGGCAAATTAAACATAACGTCACACGTATCCAGTCCTCCCGCAGGATGGTGCTGCGCCTAACAAAGTCACTTAGGTCGTATATGAGTAAGTGACCGTAAATAGATGACCAAGTGTACACATCTACAAAGTGAGAAAAAAATTAATTTCTAGCTAAGAGTTCATTACGTTTAGAGAAAAAAAAAAGAAGACACCTCGTGATTTTGATTTCCCGTGCACCGAAATGTCCATGCACCGAAAAGTCCCAGACCGAAAAGTCCGTGCACCGAAATGTCCGGATCCCAGTACGTATATAAGACGCAACACTATCTAAACTTCTGGTAATTCATTTTTTGGCATTTCGGCGGTACAACATATAGTTCTGCTTCCGTGCAATTTAGAAATCGCACACCTCTTTAGAAAGCAGGGTGACCGTTGAAATAAAACGAAATCCGGTGCTCTGGGAAAAAAAGCTGGGACTCTAATGGCTGCTGATTGTATCGCGATCTGGTTAATTTCGTTTCTTTTTTCGCACAAGGAGATCAGACACTTTTTAGAGTGAGTAGCTTTATCTTTCAAAGCACTGCTTCGCGGGAATAAAATGTAGGCTCTGATGCGCCGCTATAAACCCTTACAAACAAATTTAACCAATTTCTACAGAATTTCTAGACATAATTAGGGCTAAAGAGCATAGATTTCCTAGGGAGAATGTATCCACTTTTTTAACCATTGTCTACAGATTATTGGCCGCTGCTTCCTACAGGTTTTGTGTAGACTTCAGTGTACAGATAATGTGGCGACTCTGTACAGTAAACACACAGACATTCTAGCAACACTCCTGTCCCATTTCTAGCGCCGATGAGAGAGTTTCTAACGAATTGCCGTAGACAAGTGGCTACAGTTTCTATCATCTCACTATGGAGAATATAGCAGTTTCTACCCACTTTCTGTCCACTTTCTACAGACAAATCCCCTCAACTCTATCCATTATCTACAGAAAAAAAAGGCCACTTTCTATCTTTGTGTAATGCTAGTAATCAATTCTGAAGTGTATCGATGCATATGCTGCATGCAGAGCACTTGCTTCATTATACACTCAAAGACCAGACAAAATGTTCTTATTTTTCGTTTTTTTTTGTTTATTCTCAGTTGTCCAGCTTGTCCAGCTTGCTCAGCATGCTGGACAGGCTATGCTTGATCTTGGATGGATCCACCCTGAAGAGTGCACAGGTGTGGCCTGGAAAAAAAAAGAGAGAGATAGAGATGACAAGTTAGCATCTTGAGCATCTTAAGCAGCTCCCCACTAAACTGGGGACATGCACATGCCCCATTCACAGGCTCACTTGCCCGACAATTAGGAAAAACGGGCATGATACGCTGGAAGCAAAAAGGGTGGGAGATCATGGATGATGGACGATAGAGGCTGTAACCTTTGTAACGGGCAGTAGCTTGCGCCACAATACAGCTGGCCCGGCCAAACACTCCAATCAACTCCAAGCTACCAGCTTCTGCCTGCAGCTTTCATAGAAGCCTAGACTTTGCATGGTAATGAAAAAGTTAAGTGTCTTCAAATTGCTGCTCCATTAGCAAGTCTATTTTACACAAGGGACGTACACAGGGTGTTTTTTTATTTTTTTGTTGTACCAAATCTTCAAAAAGGGAACTCGAGATAGAGTAATTTGAGCCCTGGGGAAGTGTTAATTGCCATGGCGGCCTCTAGAAAATACGTGAAATTAGGTAATTAGCAAATTAACTAAAATCTTTCAATTAACTTTTTAATTTTTGACTTTAGGGGGCAAAAAGCACTTACAAATAGCGCTGTACAGGCCCTTTCGGGCCGATCGCTCTGGGTTACACGTTGAACACGTCGGAGATTCCTGGCACAGAATTCGACACGCTTCAAACTCATCGGATAGTGACAAAACGTACATTGCGTAGCAAGAATACCTATCCCAAACGGTCAGGAGGACCTCTCCTTGTCACTCACATGGAAGAGAAGGCGGTCCGTCCAGTCTTCGGTCCATCGAAGCTAGTGGTCACATGTATGCCCACAACAAAGGAAGATCACCGGTGTGTAGGCGCTGCCGAAAGAATATCCGTGGTCTTGGCAATCCGCATGTTGAAGGTCGCACTTGGCACTAAGACGAAATGCGCTGCTGGAGAACGGAACTCTGGAACTAGATTTACCTCATCTACCACAGGAGCGAAATCCACAGCAGGCCCGCAGGCCGCATCACCCGCGAAGCTAGGTCCGGTCTTCGCAGGCATTCCGGGTTTGTCAACGGCCAATGCGTCATCCGTCAAACCACGTGATCACGCTTCGGATTCAAGCGCCTACCACGCCTTCAGCTTAGGGAGAGAGACAAAAAGAGAGAAGGAGTAGAAGGAAGCAGCCCAGAACGGGGGGTGCACTTACAAAAGCTAATCTGCAGGGCCATCTCAACAATGAGCACAACGAGAAGTTTTGTCACTTGTACCCAAGGTTGATAGTGCAGTGGATGTTATGCGTGGCCTTGGGCTTTTAGTCAGGTTCCGTGCACTGCCTTATCACCAGCTTCGAGACTGTAGTCACGTGACCCTAACCGGAGACACGATTGGCCTAAAACACGCATAGCGTCTACCCTGCTGCCAACACCGATTGAACAGGACAGCTCTTTGAAGGCCAGCTTTTGAATTTCGAACGAAGCTGTCCAGCCCAAAAGTGATTCTAAACGGGGCAAGTTTGAAGACACTATGATTACGTCGTATAACTCACATTATAATTTAGAATGAAAAACTAAGCGCGGCTATTTTTTGCGCATGATGTCCACAAATAAATAAATAAATAAATAAATAATATATATATATATATATATATATATATATATATATATTATCAATAAATTTAAAATTATTTGTACACTGTTAGGTTCGCGTTTTTAAACTTCACATTTTTTTTACGAAAGAGTTACACATAAAAGACACCACGGACAGCACATCGTCCGACTTTCAACACACGATGAATCGCCGACGCTCGCTGACAGAAGGTTGCGATGCTATCTATCCTCTTTACTGTCTCAGTCAGCTGGCTTAAATCATCAAGCTTAGAACATTCTCGCAGTATATCGCCTTTAGTTACCCTCGTTGGAGGTTGAAGTCACATTCTGGTCATATAGTCCTGTCTTCAAGAAAAGGCTAGCGTGCATGATTGTTTCAACCTATTGATTTGGAATCGTGGTGTCTGGTGTTGGCGGTGGTCGAGGCTGCAACCTACAGCATGTTTGATTGGAAACCTGTGTTATTGATGTATATATACTCTGTGAGATTCTTTTTAAATGTTTATCAGAGCCGGATCTTGTGGCAATAAAATCTTGTGACTATGTAGTTCACTTCAAGCCTGTTGTAAAAGCGTTTCTTACTACACACGAAAACTGCTTATGACTCATATCAACGATTTTGTCATGTTTTCAATGTGTATGGTCTATCAAGTCAGGTCTGTAGAAAATCTACGAATATGGCGACGCAAAGTCTAACGACCGTTGGCGACAGACAGTTTGTAGAATTTCTGACGACTGTGCTCTGTAGACTCCTATTGAGAGGAAATCTGTAGAAACCTTGTAGAAAAATAGCGATAAGATAGGAAGTGGACAGGTATGTTAAAAAATCGTTAAGATGTCTATAGACTGGTTCATATTTTTTTTTTTTTGTAAGGGAAGGGCGCAACGCCATTTCGGCTTGAGGTAGATTATTTCGCAACATTATGACTCAACACCAGGAAAGAAATGTATGGCATATTTCGTTTTTGTAATGACAATATCAACAATCTACACGCTATTTGGAAATCGTATCGTACGAAAAATCTCGGAACGCGAAATAGCCGAAAAACCGAGCGTTTGAGGTGTTTCTTTTCTTTTTTTTTCTTCTTTAGCCCGTTTTTCTTTTTTTTTTTAATTTGGTAAGAATGTGACAAATGTACCACTTTGCGACGACTTTGGAAGCTGAATGGAAAGCGCCGAATAAACTGCATAAATGAGAGAGCCAGGGAACATGCCTGGTCAGTGAAACAGTCCCGTCGGGCAATCTCGCGATGCACTGTGATAGGTGCCCATGTAACCCGGAATTGGGAAGAAAAACAGTTCTGGGCAGATCCGCAAACAAAACAGCGCGAGAAATACATGAGGCATTCTGCATAAGAAAGCAAGGGGAGAGCCTGTGCATTAGTGCGCCGTCACTGCACTTGACGGATGAGTGTGCGCTTCGTCACTGTCCCCTTCCTCGTCCTTGTTTATTCGGCGCTTTCCATGCAGTGATGTACCACTAGCCCACTTATCTATCCAGCTTTGGAAGCCCACACCCCTCCCCGATATCCTCTTTTTAACTATAGAACAAAAAACAGCCATTCTCGCAGCTTACAGGGCGGGAGGACGGAGTGACATTCAGTCTCGTTGGACATTCAGGCATATCCAACGAGCCTGAATGTCCAACGAGACGGAAGATCCAATAATGGATATTCAGGCACGTTGGACATTCAAGCGCGTTGGACATTCCGTCTCGGTTGGATCTTCCGCCTCGTTGGACATTCAGGCTCGTTGGACATTCAGTCTCGGTTGGATCTTTCGTCTCGATGGACATTCCGGCTCGTTGTACATTCCGTCTCGATTGGATCTTTCGTCTCGTTGGACATTCAGGCACGTTGGAGATTCCGTCTCGCCTGTCACATGCTAGAATAATTTGTGTTGTTAAATATACAGACTTGTGGGTATATTTAATCCGCGTTCCTGCAGGCATTGCCGCATTTTTGTCATACTAAAATGTCGTGCCAATGAAGCCGACGTTGACGGACCGACGGAGAAACATAGAGCAGACACAAATCTTCTAATGTCATCTACAGGAAGGCATGATGATTAGTTAGATGAGTGCCAATGCGCAGCTATCTACCAATCCGTTAAAGGTGTCGATTGTACGACGCCAAACGCTCCTTTCATATTGACAGTTTAAACGTTTCGAATGTGTCGATGACATAGATGAGCCAATTTGAAATATATGATAGGGATGCATTGTCCGAGTGTTCTAGTGCATCGCAATTGGGGAACGTCTATGAAAGCCGCGCTTCAGATCCCAAGAATTTCTAGTTCAGTCCTCATCCCTGCCCGTTTTGATCTATAGATGAGCTACATATTGTAAGCACATGACCACCTGCCAGCGCCCCTGACTATGCGCAGAGTCAATATATAAATTTTTGAAAGGAGCTTTGGAAGTTGTTGGTGCGAGGCATCAGCAGTTTGCACACCCGTAATTTCCCGCAAATAAAAAAAAATAGATATCTTCTTAAAAAAAAAAATCTACATCTAACGCGCCTATAAATGCACGGGGGTGGTTGGGGGTGGGACCTGACAATTCATGAGTAAATGCAGAAGAACTGTGTGAATCTAACAAATTTTTGTTGTTGTTTTGTCTTTGTATCAGACAACTACTCATTGTACGCTGCAGTTGTCAGTAGTTTACATACGCATGCATTTTCTGCCAGTAGGTTTGTATGTCCCAGACTAGAGCTATAATACTAATATCACGCAGTATGCAATTGTTTTTGTTTGTTTTTTCATGTAACATGCATAGTGGTTTTCAGAAGCCCATTTATTTTAACTTGCCCCTGGAAGCACTCCGAAGCTCGCGATCCTGTCGAGATAGTTGATGACTTCTTGGTACGTGGGAGCTTGACTTTTGATAAAGGACGCGAACGCAACCATCTCGGCGTGCAGCAGAAGGTTCACACCCGGCTGTACCAATAGCCTGCATCCTGTGTGAATATAACAATAGATCGTTCCACGTCGCTTTCTACTCTTTTGGGGGAAGCGTATTGCACCGCGAATCCGGCCACTTCGTCGAAATTCCATTGGTCTCTGGACAACTGCAAGAAGGACAATTCGTCGAATAGGGCAATTCGCCATAGGCCGATTCGCAGAATTGAAAATGGGGCGAAAGTGCCCGCTCGTGGAACTGTCGAAAGGAGTTGATTAGGGTAGGTTTTGTAGATAGCCGGGGACAGTGGGGGTCAACAATGAGACCCTCTGTCCAAAAAAGAGAGGATTACAAATGCAGCTCTCAGGATTTACAAGGGTCCGATAGTGAATCGTGCCCGGGTCGTTGAAAATTATAAAAGTCGTGTTCTACGTGAATATGTCCACTCGCGACTCAATCATATAAATAAATCGCGGTTGCACTGTCGCACCGGCTCTGCGATAGAGTTACAACCAGTTCAAGTTCGATCGCAGCCTCGGTATGCTACCTGGGCGCGTATCGGTACGATTGCTACATGCCACGTGACCAGAAAAGGCAGAGCGGAAACGACGGAAGCCAATCCTAAAAAAAGCATTTTATTAATTATTGAGGTTGCCTACTTGTTTAACATTTAACAGTTCACTGCGACAGCAATCGCTTTGGTGGCCTAAGCATGCGAAACTAATCGTCGCGATAAGCATCAATGTGCCGAATCCTGCAGACAATCACCGGACATAAGCTCACCACTTTAGGACTTCACCTGCACAAAGGCTTAATGGAAGGAACGTTGTATTTTATCACTGATTTAGATATGAGGACCGAATATTTGTTTCTGGGGACCGAGAAGTCAAATCAGAAATGCCTAAAACTTTCACCTTCGTTTATAATAAAAAGAACCCTACAACAGTGTAATTACACATACTACACCGACTAGACCTAGCAATATTACTAACACTTTAATCGCGCGTTTTTCTCCCATGCGGGACACATAATCTTTGCGCGACTAGGGACACCAATAAGGAAAATTCAGCAACTCGTACAATACGGAAAGAAGACTGTGGCTGGGGATAAGCACGATTAACGATTCTAAGAACTCTCGTGGACCCTACATTTGCTTCCGCGACAGAGTTATGACCTTCTAAATAGCAAACGCGTGACCGATGGTCAATGGTCAACGAGTTCGGTCTTTGATCTTGTAGCATGTGACCTTTTCTGCATTTTTGTTTAATTTTAGAAATTATCTTTATATGTTGATATATAAAACGAACAATAAATGTATTTTTGTTTTAGTTTTATTAAGTCTACAAAATACACGAGCATAATTTTAATTTTATTCGAGAGACTTCACAGAGGCAACGTCAGCGAGACAAGCTCAGCGGCACACCAAAATAGCCGCGCATCAAAAAGCCCGGTACTGAAAAGCCCAGTACCGAAACGACCACGTCCCGAAACGACCGCTTACCGTTATACCCGCACCGAAACGTCCGGTTCTCCATTCCATCGAACGCATTTTTCACCGCTCTAACTATCAGTAAGCCTGCTTTTCAAAAAATGAGATATCTTCTAAATTCTATGCAAGGTTGATTCCATATCCGTTGGATATTGAGACTCGTTGGACATTCAGGCCCGTTGGACATTCCGTCTCGGTTGAATCTTTCGTCTCGCTGGACATTTAGGCACGTTGGACATTCCGTCTCGATTGGACCTTTCGTCTCGTTGGACATTCAGGCTCTTTGGACATTCCGTCTCGGTTGAATCTTTCGTCTCGTTGGACATTCCGTCTCGCCTGTCACGTGACCGATTGGACATTCAGGCTCGTTGGACATTCAGTCTCGTTGGACATTCAGGCCATAAGCGGTTGGGATTGGGGGAAGGGGGGGGGGGGGGGGCTCTTGGGGTCATGCTGTCCGCTGATAACCGGAACAAAAAGACGAGCTTTTTCTTTATTTTTATTTGGAAGTAGCACTATATCGCGTAAGCAGATGGGTAGAAAGGCTTCCTCCCCAGTGCCGTCTGGATTCCGGAAAAGTTCCTCCTGGAGAGGAAATTCTACTCCGATATCCTCCTAAAGGGGGGTGCAACAATATCCGGACTTCGGTCACAAATATGTGGAAGTTGCCCTCTGACACTTTTAAAGTAAAGAACAGGAAACCGATTTCGCCTGCGTGTCCTAGTTGTTGTGTAAAAAAAAAAGGTAAATATTGGCATTTCTGGCACCCCTCAACTCACTCCCAGTCTTCAGGGTCACACCTGGTCCCCCTCCAAGTGACGTAATTCGGGGTGCCGTGTAGCTTCCCGTGTGCACTCTCGGAGGACGCTTCCTCTCCCTCTCTCTCCTGACGTTAGCGGGTGTTATGCTGCGGTTTAGAGCCGAGCGAGGTCACGTAATCTTTTCGCCGTAGTTCCCTCGGCTGCCACTAGCGGCTGCAGGTGGGGGAAAAAGCTCGACTTTTGCTTTGCGATTATGCAGCGGAATCGCGACATTTTTTAATCAAGAAGATGTTTTTTCTATTCTCCGGGACACGATAAACAACGTAAAAATGACGAGATGCAAATTCTTTTAATCTTAAAATCGTTGGACCCTTCCTTTAAGTTGAAATAACCGTCAGTACCCTGCAATGGCGATCCTTGCAAGCTAGGTATAATTAGATCCGCTGCGTTCCCTTGTCACCATTCACTGGTGCACTGCTGAGTAGCGACGTCGGTGGAGAGGGCATCGCGATTCTTTGTACGGACAAATAGATTTGCGAAAAACGATAAAATTTTGTGCAAAAATCGCAAGCAAAAATTAAATGGCAGCTAGCCTTTTTTTTTGTATCGGGAGCGCAATTTTAATCATTGGGAGGTAGCGCTGGGCCCAAGAAAACCCAGAAAACGCGGAGGGGGAAAGAAGTCAATTTTGTCCGTCCCCCCTTTCTATGTATCTTCCTCATGTTTAAGGATATGTCGTTCGGTCGTTTTGTCAGTTCCGTCCCTCTCCGGGTTTTCTTCACAATATGGTGCAGCTTAGAGCCACTAAATAATCTAGGCTTTAGAGTAACGACACCTACCCATCTTGGGGCTTAAAATTGTTGTTTCCAGTTATGTGAAGCCTTATTTGAAATGACAGGAAACGCTTTACCGTCCTCCAGAAATATTTAAACACCTCGTGACAGAGTAAAGCAATATTTCATGAGCTTCCTAACACGGAATCTAATGCTGATGAAGTTGCACTTTTGAATCATGACGATCGGCAGTTGAGACTGCTCTGCACAAGCACCAAGATGGCGGCGCCCACAACAATATCGAGGAACAGAGTGCCGATACAAACGACGTAGAGGGGCTTAGACTGAAAAACCGGAAGCTCGAAAGTGGCAGCTTTCCAGTTGCCCCTATGTTGCACGCAAACGTGACCACTCGTCACGTGACCTCCCAAGAGCCGTGACGTCACCGGGAAGATGGCAGCGCCCTGAGCTGGTGGATGCGAGTTTGTTCGGTGCGCGATTGGTGCGGTAGTCGTGATGTGCCTCTGTTTGCCGACAATTTGTGGCTTCTTCGTGCTCTTCGACGCAGGCATAACGTGAAGATATGAAGGAATGAGACTTTATAGCCTTTTTACGCAAGATCGCTATGGATCATCTGGGTATTAGCACCTGTAAGGCAGCATCCGTCGTATCGCCGTAGGGATGCTCAAATTTCCGGTTTTTTCGAGGACCAGCAGAACTTTTAGTGCTTTCATCATGAATTTTTCTCAATCTCTTAGTTTTGTTGGAACATTACAATGTCTGAGAATGTATGCGAAATGTAGGTGTCGGGCGTAGGGTCTAGGGGAATTTGTTACAACCATAAGTAACCGCATAATCACAGCAACGGAGGAAGCTCCCCATCTTTACGCTTTGTGCTAATCCACGATTTTACGATATAACTTTTAGCATAAAGTGTCTCGCATTTTTCTAGCTTCGATTGAACGTTGGAATGTCTGAGAATCGAAGCGAAAGGTATCCGTCGCGTGTAGGGCCCAGGGTACGTTGTTTCAGCCCTGCGTCACCAAACAACCACGGCAACTTTTAGCGAGGAAGCTCCTGCGATCTATAACCTTTTCTGCTAATCGGCGATTTTACAAATTTGCAGTTCTCAGGATCTTGATATACATTGCAGTCGCTTATATTCACTCGCAGTGCTTTTTTTTTTCTAAGTGAAAAGCTGGCGTTTTTTTAGTGACGTGCACGCGAACTCACAAAGCATTCGAAACAATAATTCGGAAAAACGTTCATTACTGACGTACATAAAACAGTTCATTTATCCCATTGAAATCTAGAACACAGTTAGCAAGTCTTCACATTTTTTATTGATCAGTACACAAAATACTAACCATGTTGACTGGGGTAGAAAAAAAAACACATAAGTCGAGGGAACAGAAAAGGACAGGACGACGTCTCCAACTCAGCTGAGTTTGAGACGTCGTCCTGTCCCAACGTTACTAAACCACTCAGTTGGGAAACTGCCGTAGAGACTGCTCTGAAAAAGTGGCACCGACCCGTCCACCAGAACCGAACTAATGGCAATCACAACGCCGCCATTTCTCCCGCAGTGACCACTTGAGGAACTGCATGTGACTTCCATTTTGGTTTTAATCGGCCATTTTGGGGCCAAAACAGATACTGTGGAAGGGGCTTCAGGGGCGCCACCCCCGACTCCCAAGCGGACGCACCGCAGAATACCACCGAGGTTAATATGAACCTAGCTCGGGACGCGCTACCTGAAATCACCGCTGAGGCATGGTTGTATAAAAAAAGTATAACAAATTGTGCCGCAAAACCTTGCAAACTAAATATTTTAGAAAACAACACGCGCCCATCATTTTGTACTAAACTCCAACAAAAGTTACTAGAAAAAGAGTTTTTTCCATTGGTTTTTACGCAAAAATATGCTTTCTAAAAGCTCAAGGTGACCACAGTTAAGACAAATGATACAGAGTGGCGCTGTTGTCGTATTTAGCTCGGTCTCGGTGGACGCCAGCTGCCCAGTTTTCAAGAGTGAGTTTCTCAACTGGGGGTTCTAGTAACGTTGTCCTGTCCTTTTCCGTTCACTCGACTTGTGTGTTAATTTCTGCCCCAGTCCCAGGTTCATTCAACATGGTTAACATTCACCAGCTCCCGCCTGCACCCATACTATATTATCACAAAATACTAGACTGACTGATATTCGGAACTCTAACCAAAGTTGAATAAAATAAAAATTCCCCAACGTTTCATGACCAGCTCGGTTTCTTGGTCACGGGTTACTGCGGGCTGGACGGAGGGGGAAGCTGCTTAGTAGGCCAGTTGCGATTGCTGCGTCCGCGTTTTTCCACGAAGTGAAAATGCGACGAAGTACTGACACATAGACGCTTGGGAGAGTGCCCGACGACCTTTTGATGTCACCTTTTGTTGTCTGGATGTATCAGGATTCTAGGTGCAAACGTTTATGCCAGTGTCGTTTCGTGCCCAGGATCTCGCTTTTGTTGAAAGACACACTGCGACCCAGTTTTTCTGCGTGTTCAGCGAGGGCGCTGGCTTGAACGTCGTTCTTCTTCACGTCGCATTTGTGGCGGCGGAAGCGTTCCGGGAAGTTCTTGGTTTCCCCACGTTGGCGGCAGGGCAGTCCGCGCACGGGATGCGATACATGAGTCCTTGGGACTTTTTTCCCGGTCTGTCCTTGGGGAGAGGAAGTCGGTGACAGATGGTAAACACTGGTTTGTGAGGGACCGCAATCCCATGTTTTCGAAGGACGCGTCCGATGGTCTCGCTGACGTTTCTCACAGATGGCAGGCACAGACGGCTCGAGGGAGCCGGGACTGTGGAGAGAGGGGGACTGCGCAGCTTCTTGTAGACTCGGTTAGTGAACCTTTTGGTGTAGCCATTATTTTGCAGGTCGGCCTTGATGTTGTGGACCTCTTCCCGGAGAGACTTGTCCGTCGAGCACACAGACATGGCACGTCTGAACAGCGCAGTGACTAGCGACATCTTGTGTGTTGTGAGATCGTAAGAGTAAAAGTTCAAGCACCTTCCGGTGTGTGTAGGCTTCCTGTACAGCGAGAAGGTCAGCTTGTCAAAAGTCTTCTTCACACTGATGTCCAAAAACGGAAGCGCACCATCTTTCTCGCGTTCCACCGCACTGATGAGCGGGTTCGACAAGATTTAAGTGTTCGCAAAGGCGGTCGATTTCAGTCTTCTTAACTACGCAGAAGCAGTCGTCTACATAACGAAAAAAGATCTCCGGCTTCGGCACGAACAAATCAAGGGCTTGCTGCTCAATATGTTCCATGGTGAGGTTGGCCATGGTGACCGAGATAGCTACTCCCACAGCTGTACCGCTTGTCTGCTTGCAACGAACGAGAAGTAGGTGCTTGTGAGGCACAGCTTCAATAGACAGCAGATCTCATCAACGAACAAACAAGTTCGGTCCCCTAGACTCGTGTCGTTCATGAGCGCAGTCCTAGCCACGGTACATTTAGACAACAAAAGGTAACATCAACAGGTCGTCGGGCACTCTCCTAGTCAGGGCTTCGTCGCTTCGTGGAAAAACCCGGACGCAGCAATCGCCACCGACCTACATAAGCGGCTTCTCCCTCAGCCCAACACACAGTCACCCGTGACCAAGGGACCGAGCTGCTCCCGAAACGTCGGGGAAATTTGTTTTTATTAAACTTTGGTTAGAGTTTCGAATTAAGTCAGTCTATTATTTTCCTAACCAGACAGATTTTCTGTCAAATATGTTTTCGTTCACAAAATAATGGATCTTACGTCCCTTAGAAATTAGTAGGTCCTTGACCTTGCCGATCGGTATCAATAGTCCACAGTAACCTCCACGTGCATGATCGGACTCCTTTTAGGTGTTTGTTTAATCCATCATTCTGACATCTAGACTCTTTAAAAAAATGCAGCCCCACTCCTCAGAGGTTTAGATATAGCACCACACATATCATTAATTCGTGCAATGCAACTCGGAAATAGAAGATTAACTGCACATTTTTCCCTTTCGTAGGATTTGTTGCAGCCATAAATGTTTTCATCAAGAGTGCATTGTATCAGTCGGTCGATTATTTACTTGTTCTAACTACCTGGACAAGATATGACTTGTATTTGGTTAGACTTGTATTTGTGTTTGTCCCTTGCTTGGAGAAGCAGTCTTGTTACAAAATGTTGACTGCCATTCCTTTCAGCCTCTTCAATAGCTTTTTTCAAAAGTGTGTGCTGCCTATACTTTGTTTCGCCGTAACTTCGCTAAGGCCAACCGCCACAGCATCCTGAAGGCAATCAGAGATACGGAGTGAAGGTATGTGACAAATCTCTGCAGAAAGAGAGCACGCTGACGATATGTTGTCATATGCCTCTCGCCAACGTGCATATTGGCTCACTGGGACTGTAGCCTTCACCGTTTTCCAAATTGTGACGAAACGAAGTACAGTAGCTACTACGCTAATTACCCAGGGCTTTCATATTGTGGACATTCATTCGACAAGAATGTTATGTCAGCTATCACTGCGAGCTCGGCTCGGCGCCTTTTGGATTCGAATGTTGCATTAGCGTTCGACGTGAACTGGGGCCCATTCGTGTGCTTTACGCCGAAAAAAAATGGTGACAGTTGTGTTGCTTGATGGGGTTTTGCAAAGGATATATTGTGTCACATGCATATAAAATGTTCTGCTATGCATCAACACATACTATTAAACTAGATGCTCAGAGGTGTATTCGTCTTTGTAGTTAACAAGTTACAGCAATAATTATTTCTTACGAGTGTAATATCTATTTTCAGTAGCTGGGCCCGCTTTGGGCTCCTTAATGTCAGTGTGCTATGATGTTATTATAATGTGTGTATAGTTTTAAATATCCTCTCTGCAATGTCTACAAAGGATGCGTAGGAAATAAACGAATAAATAACATTTTCACATCACTGGAGTTTGTTTTCGGAGGCACCACATGTTTAGGAGAGGTGGAAGGAGTGGAGCCACATGTAACAAGTCTGCCAGTCTGGTTTGTACCATTAATTAATAACGGGGGTTCAGAAATGCGAGCGGCCTTAAAGGCTCCATCGCGTGCAGCGAACATAATTTTTGGTGTGTAGACTGAAGGCGTAAAGGGCTGGAGTGTGAATATGATGCATACTTAGTTAGTATATAAAATATATTTATTTCCAATTGATTGCATAATTATAGATTTGTACCAAACGGTTCCTTAAAGACTTCTTTCTGCGACAGTTGTGTGTCGGGCTTTCAGTCGTACCTTGTGCTCCTTGTTGTCGGATGACGCTCCTGGCACGTCGGTGTTCAGTTTGGTCGAGCGGCGACTTTGACTGACTGATACCATCCTGTGGTATCAGTGCCGCTACTGACATCTGATGCACCAAAGCTGCAGGGCGGGCTTTTATCCGCAAATTTTTCTGATAGTTTTCTTCGTCAATGTAGCAACTTCGGGCATGTATTGCTTACGTGGCTGTGCCTTTCGCTGTACCATTGACTTGATGGCTGGCAACAATGTTTTTTTGCTATCCAAGCCACTTTACTTTCATTCCGCAGTGGCGATTTCTTCTGCATGCCGCAGCCACTGCATCTTCTCTAAGTCTTTGGTGGCAAAGTAAAGTTGGGTGGTGCTTGGTGTCCAGTTTGGAAAACGACCAACCATTCCATTCTATTTCTTCAAGCCACTCAGCAGGATTCTCTCTCAAAGTCGGAAATCGTGTGCTTCGTGGAGTGGACACAAGTAATTGGTGTCGGCAAATTATTATTGCCCTTGGACGACGACCGACACCGAATCAACTGTCATTGCATTGCCGCTCACCTGCGTTGGCGTGCTTAGTGTAGAAGCATGTGTTGTGCTTACCTCCCGTCGAGGTGATAGGGATTAGGAGCTTCGGGGTATGTTGGCACCAGGGACAAGTGCCGCAGAAGGTACTCCCCGATGTCCCGCAGTCGCTTCACGAGACGTGGTTAAGGGCCGTTCGGCACGAACCATCGCAGGCCCATTCATTGGTACGGGCACCTCCGTAGACATGGTCGACCTCACGTAGTGGTAGCAGGGGAGTCGTCGGTCAACCGTTCGCCACACCTCCGTCTTCCTCGGTGTATTTTGTTCAGTGCGAAGCTACACTGGTTCTTCCCGACGTTGAGAATACTGCGGCGTTGGGGTGTCCCATTGAATTGGCATACTAATGGGCAGCCGGTGGTGGTCGTTGTGCCATTGCGGCGTAAGTCACCCTCGGTTAGTCAGATGCCGCTTCGCTCGCAGAAGTCTCCGGTTGAAATGCCTGTTGAACTTCTTCCCGACCAATCATGGCAATTGAAATAATAGCTGGGTGACTGGTGGCAGGAAGTAGTTTCCTGATATCCTCCCGGACAACATTGTGTATGATGTCGCGGATGCCTAGGTGGCTGGCGTCGAAGTTGCAGCTGGACGACTCGAGTGTCAAGACGCTGGGGAGTTGTTAGTGACGGGCTCGGGCATGCAGTGCATGTTTAATGCTGGAAGCCTCGGTGATGAACCCTTCGACTGGTGTCAGAGGGTTTGGGACAAGGTTGCCAAAGATGTTGTCCCTTAAACAAGGGACATGAGGATTCTCAGCTTCGTGCCTTTTGTAGGATGAGGGTCGGCGCGCGCTTTAAATCAAATGCAAAACGTCTTCCACGAAGGCGGTGAGGCTCTCGTTGGGGCCGTGTACTGGACCGAATTAGGTATTCGGCTCTCTCTCGTCGATGTTGGCTGACGAACGTGCACTTTAGCTCGATCTTGCAAACTTCCCACGACGCTGAGAAGGATTCGTGATTCTCAAACCAGTGCCTGGCAGTTTTTTTCACGAAAAGTATAGGTTCTACAGGTGCTGATCATCTGTCCACCCATCGTGGCGGGCCATACGGTCATATTGTTTAATCCAGTCCACGACGTCTTCATACACCTTGCCGTGAAAGGGCGTCGGAGTGCGAGGTGCGACGGGCATGCAAGCAGTGGTGGGAGCGGAAGCGGATTGCTGCTATGGGTTTGTCATCGTTGGCTTATTCGGCTTCGGTTTTTCTGACAGGAGACCGAATTCCGGTTTTACTTCCTGGTAGCAGCAAGCAGCTGGCTTGGATGTCAGGTTCTTCGGGATGAATTTGCGGGATTCGCTCCTGTGGGACTTGCTCGTCTAGCGGTTTTTCTGCCGAGAATGGTAAGGATTGCATGATAGAAGGACTGGACCACACATTCGTAACGATATAACAAAACTGACAGATGAGAGTCTTTCCTGAACGGTAAAGAAGCTGCATTGCTTTAGTGGCATGCCGAAAGAAATGGTTGAAGAAAAACGAGCTCGACTCACTTCAAGATTTAGCTCAGCGGTCCCCATCAAAGGGACAAGACGTTACCACCACTTTAAGCCTGCGTCACCATCTACGCTACGTGCTGGACTTACGTCCTATTCAGCAACGCAAGAATTTGTCAATTCAAAGCCGATTTGAACACAAACGACGCGTGAGCCTTCAACGGCGCGCATTCGTCAACACCACATCGCCTCGTCGTTTGAGATTGCCCGTTCACGGGCCTTTTGTGCTGCTGTTTACATCTGTCCTGACGTTCATAAGAGAGAGTGATCGCGTTGTGTATGTAGGAAACAGCTAGCTTACTAATGGATGCTCTGAACCGGCAGCGCTAAGCATCTCCTGACATCAAGACACAGGAAGACCACAGGAGGACATCGCCGCGTAAAACGGTCAAAAAGGGAAAAGCCATAAAGCAACAAGAGTGAAAAACAGCCCCTTTTCACCAAAATGTACCCGACAACTCAAGGTCCTGCTCCCTACCTGCGTGGGCACACCGTTACATCGTCGCACGCTTCGCCGGGCTCGACGGTGCCGTGCTGTGCAGAGAAGAGGCACAAGAAACGACGCCAGGTTGCGACGTAAAAGCTCAACTTCAAAATGTTTTTTTTTTCGTATTTAGAACAAAATAATTTTAATGAAACTTGCAAGAACAAAAGGCAATAAACTCTTCTGTAAAAGTCATCATGTTTCACATTTTTCTTTCGACCACCTCAAGGTAGAATTGACGGCTCTTTAAACGGCAGAACGAAATTTTGCACAAATTAAGTTGTTTTTTCTGCAAGATGTTTAGTTGTACGGCCCGAAACTTTTTTTTTTGTGCAGTATTTTCACAAGGTTGCCAATAAGAATATTTAATCACCTACAGCAACGAGATAGTTTGTAACCAAACTATCAAAAAGGCTAAAATTCTCGTATATTACTTTTTTTTTTTAAATTGCTTCAACCGAATATCCATGATCCTTATTACACAACAATCAAAATACCATGTGGTTTTTAGGAAAAAATAGTCCACTGTTCTATAAAAATATTTTAAGTTTCATCAATTAATAAATGACTCCTAGTTTCACTCCTTTTTTACGAGTTCAAACCACCATCACCCCATGAAATTTGTTTCTCGTCAAAAATATTTTAGAGAAGCAGCACAAACAATATGGTGAAGAACCATTAATTTTATTTTAGGAATCGGAGGTTGCCGTGGGACCTTTGGCATGGCATGTAGAAGTCCACGTCAGCTGATGCCGCCCGTCGATTAGGCATCGCGTTTCGGAGTGTGAGGAGCCGCCCTCGGGTACACAAGGCACAACGGGCCTGCTATGGCGACGCACTGGCGGCACCTCCGATTAGTACACGATACCCGCCGTTTCTTCCCTTACAGCCAGAAAAGAGGGACGAGGAGAAGCGGGCAGCAAACCCCGTTGTTTCTTTGGACCTAATCGCTTCGGCTATCGTCGCAGGTGGCGTGCTGTGCGGCGAAGAGGCGTTAAGAAACGACGCCGGGTAGTGGTGCGAGAGTTCAACTTCAAAAATTGTTTTCTCGCTTTAAACAAAAATACTCTGATTAAACTTTCAGAATCGAAAGACGATCAATCGTTCTTTCAAACCCACCATATTTTGTATTTTTACTTGGACCACCTCAGGGTGGAATAAACGGCTGTTTATGCGTCAAAATGCACGTTTTGGCAACTTCAGGATTTGTTTTTACTGCAAGATGTTTAATTGAGCGGTTTAAAATATATTTATAGGTTATATACCTAGAGGGAAGCCAGTAAAAAGTTATAGTAGGTCCTGGGAGCAAATATATATTTTTTAATAAAATGACAAAAATGCTTATTTTTGAATAAACTTATGTATTTAAAAAAAAAATATTTTCAAATTAAACAAAACTGCACAAACCCAACCACATTGAAAGTCGACAACCGTGCAAATTTAAGAAAAAAATATTTGTGGGTGTTTCATAAAAAAGCTTATTTATCGTAAATTATTGAGTGATGCCTAGTTTCACGCTGTTTTCAAAAAGTAAAATCGCGCTCAGGTCATTACAAATTTTTTTCGTCAAAACTATTTTAGGGTATGGCTACGGACATTGTGGCCGAAGCCCATAAATTTTTTTTTAGAAATCGGAGGTGGTCAAGCGCAACGTCTGGGTCGTTTCACGTGGAATGACCCTACTCTATTCTGTTCTCATATTCCCTAGCGGCTCACTTGTCAGTCAGCGTACATAGCGGCTGTTGTGAAGCTGGTTTCGGCTTCCAGATTAGGCACTTCCGTTCACTACATGGCTAGAGACATAGAGAGCTGGTATCTTAATGGGTGGATAACTATCATTGATTCCGTTCGTATTAGGCGGTAGCTTGCACCACCTAGCCTGCCGGAACTAACTAGAATTTCTGAATTTAGGTAGCAATCGGTTGCTTAAATGCACGCGTAAATTGTAAATTCCAGAGCAGACCAAGCCCAATATCAAATAAAATTAAAAGCACTTAACTAACCATAAAAGAACAAGAGACAACTGAACAAGAAAATTGAGTCATGCACAAATATTTGTTGTGACCAAAAAGACAACCATAACACAAATAACTGCTGCAGTTGCCCTTAGAACTTTGTACTCCATTCCACCGTAAATACGAGGGGTGTTCATAAAGTTCGTATTATTGGCACGAAAACAATTATAATGCGGAACAAAACAGGCATCACCATAAGTGCTCGTCCCTCTAGTTTCCGCACAGTGTACACATCGCATGCTATAGTAGCGCAGAACGCCGCTAGGGAGTCGAAACCAAAATGGCACCACCCGTCGGTGCCAAGCACACGCAGTGATTCATTTTTTTTCCATTTGAGGGGAAGCAATACCAAGGATATTCATTAAATTCTGGGAGCGTTGTTCTGGCACAACGCCCAAGTTTATGAAACTATGGTTGAATGGCGTTGACGTTTCCAGTGTGGCCAAACAAGAGGAAAGCATTTCAAGGACGACGACCAACTGATTGCTGAAGTGGTGCGATTCCTGAACACTCAAAACGAGGAGTTCTAAAACAATGGCCTCCGGCATGTGGTCCATCGCTTGCGAAAGTGGATAACGCTTGGTGGCGAACATGTAGAGAAAGTACCAACTCCTACAAAAGTTTGATTGATTAATCTCTATTCCTTCGTGACAATGATACGAACTTTATGAACGCCCCTCGTAGAAACAAAGGAGGACTGGATAGAAGCACCGAAGGCGCTTCTATCGAGTCCTTCTTTGCTTCATTTAAGTTTTTATCCGTTTTTTATCTAGTCATGGAAAAACTAGCCCAAATGAACATTTTGTTGCAAAGGCGGAGCTACGAGAGCGAGCACGACCCTTCAAACGAACCTGTAATGCACGCACGCTCGTGAAGTGAAAGCGTTGTTCAAGATGACACGTTCGTGTTTGAAGCGACTGCTAGCTGGAATTTATGGGAAACAGAAAAGAGATTTTCTTCGACAAAGCTGACAAAGGACGGTTTAAACACTCCCAACGCGGTTGCACTTTAAAGGAGTCATGAAACGCTTTTCCAACTTTTTCCTGTTTAGCTTTCCTCCTCAACTCACAAATCGCGCATTCTACCAAACAGTTCCAGAAGACGGAAAGGGGGAGTCACCTCTTGCTCGGAATCTCGTTTCTCTAATCCGGATACAGCCATTCTCCCCCTAGAAGATTAGCCGTCGCTCAAAATTCAGACAAAAGTTGCTTTCCCACCCCGTTCACCCCAAAGCTGACAGTGCTGTGGAAGCTACGTGCTCGTTGGGCCAGCCATACTTTTGCCACGTGATCACGCTCTCTCGCGCATACCCACGCGCAGAGAATGAGGTCAGGTGATGAAAGGGAGGCGGCTGATTGGTCCGGCAAGCGCGTAGCTTCCACCACAATGTCAGCTTAGGGGTGAACGGATTAAGTGAGCTCCGGTGTCGTGTGACGTTCGTTTGGGCCCGGTGACGCGCTGCGGGGTCCCGATGACGCGCTGCGGGGTCCGCGGATGTATCACAGAGAAAAGGCAGCGAGCTTACGAAGGGAAGGAGGTACGAAATAGTCCGCTGTGGTTTTCCAATTTTCGTACCGAAAGTCAGGCTTTTGACTTTCTACTTTTTTCTTTTGGCCCACTGAACGATGTGCTATTAGTAAAATACGAATATAAATTGATTCATTGCAGTCCAAAATTCGTTTCATGGGCCCTTTAACCTTCCCACGTTCGTAACAAAGAAGGAACATCGAGAAATCCACACCATGATACCAACAGCATGCCGCATCCGCCCCCCGTCACCTTCGCTACTGTTATGGCGGCTGTCAAGTCGTGCGTCTTGCCAAAGCCCCAGTCGCAGTCGTTGTAATTTTTGAAAACGTTCGAAGGTACTAATAGTTTGAGAGACATGCAAGTTAACGGAGAACAATTTCTTAATGGTACTAATATTACGAATGCACGAATAATTGGGCACCAATTCGCCAGCTAGTGGCTGTTGTAGATCCTAACAGCTTGGCCGAGATAGAGTTTTAGCGGCCACACTTTACGTATCATATATTACTTAATGGCGCCGCGGCACAGTGGAATGCGGGCGTGCTTAGTTGCCGCTTTGCCGACGCCGGAATTTCTCCGCTCTGGTTTCCGTACTAGCGGAGCACGGGCTGTGATACTCGTATATGTGTGTGTGTGTAGAAAACGGTGAATGCGGTTCCCTCCACGAGTGATATGGATGCGATGATATAAGAATGGAAAGGGGTCACATAAAAATGGAAAGGGGGAAAACGAGGTAAGGAAGAACAATTGCTAGCGCTTTTCCATCCGATGAAACCTATTGATCGCCAAATATTTTCTGTTCTGTACATATACCCTCCGGGCAATCAAGTTTGGTGTGACACGTTGCGCCATCTAGCTCAAAGTATTTGCAACACTGAGAAGGCCCTTTCGCCAGCCTGCTTGCTCGTGGGGCTGTTCACGCATCAATTTGAAGGCGTTGATTCATCCATTCTTTGGTCTTTGATTCTTAACATTGCTATCGGATGTCGCAGAAGAGCAAACGCCGAAGCTGTAGGCACTGTTGCGTACCGGACTGTCGCAACCCTGGAAGCTTGGCAGACGTGAAGCTCCGCAGCTTTCCGTCGAAACCGCGAAAAATACAACGCCGTCGGAGATGAATAAATGCCATAAAGCGTGTAAAATAAGCATTCCGTTCACATTGCCTGACTTGAGATGCATTTCTAAATGCGCTATTTGACTCGATATTTGGAATTAATGTGCTCGAAGCCCGGCGTTGTCTTTGAATTCGATGCGATGACTCTAGAATCAGATCGGTCCTCTGACACTCTCACTGCTCTCTGCTCCACGGACACATCTTGTTCGAACGACGTTTTGTGGACGTTTGATCGTAGTTACCGAAAACCGAAGTGAGCGTTTTCTCCGCTTCCCCGATTGCAGAACGAACTGTCGTTTGCGCCTTTAGCATGATCGCGTAACTGCCCAAGATGGTTGCTCTATTTCGACCCGTGTCTATGCGGTCCTAACTTCATCCCTGCTGCGAAAAAAGTCTACCCAAGAAATAATTTAAAAAATGCACTTACCCCGCGAGAAAAGGTTATCCATGTGGCGTTTATTTCTGTTCTATGTAAAAGTGAACAGCATATTCAATCGACGAGAAGGAGCATCAGCTTGCGCCGAACTGCGTACGACACCGTCTAAACTACAGCCAGCTTGAACGAAGAACACATTCCTCGGACTCCACAATCGTCTTTCACACGGCAACGAGGGGACTGGGAACAAGCTGATCACCAAAATGAGGTCAGCTATTCATGCGGGAAGAGTTCACTTGGAAAAAAAAAAAAAAAGGTGGGTAAGGATGAGAGGGAGGGGGGAAGGGGGGGGGGGGACGTTTTAGTTCCGCTTTTGCAGTGCGCTTTTGTAGAGGAGGGAAGCTCGACGAAGTCTTCGCTTTTGTTATCTTGAAACGCGCGCAAACAACGTAAAAAAAAAACTGTTTTTGTTTATTTGCTTTTACTAATATTTGGCCGTGATATTATGATGTTCAATTTTGTTCTGCTAGCTCCCGTTTTGGGTCGTCTCTACCTATCGAGGAAGGCACCTACGCGTACTAAAACTCCCTAATGCTAGAACGACACAACCACACACGGATGCACATTTATATATTTAACCTTTGATAGATTCTTAAAACAGTCGGTAGTGTAACGCGCGACAACGCAACGCTCGGAGTTGGTAATAACGCAATCTCGCAAGGGTATGCCGGCGGCGCTGCCGATTTTAGCCGTCCCAGTATTGCCTCATTTGGCCACGGTGGCGCTGATGACCAACCGACGGTGGCGCTCTCTAGAACACTGCCCAGAGCCTATGACACACTACCCTTGCGGAAAAGATGAAATTGAATTAGAACGGCAAGTTGGGCTAGTTGGTTGTACATGCTTGGGGTGAGGCGCCAAAACAACGAGGACACAAGGAGAGAAGCAGACAGGACGAGGCGCCTCGTCCTGTCTGCTTCTCTCCTTGTGTCCTCGTTGTTTTGGCGCCTCACCCCAAGCATGAAATTGAAGCTGTGAGCCGGTGACGATTCTGTAAGGTACGGGACACGACCGAAACCTCGCTAGAATGAGAACTGGAAATTTCTTTTAAAACGATATAGGAGTGACTAACATTGCTCAGACGTCTCGGCATGCGCTGACTCATCGTTCGCATCCTAAGCACCTTGCAAATGAGGTTGCTTTGAATTTGTACTCCCGTGGTGCAGCGTCGCTCGCAGAAACGAGGTTAAAAAAAACACAGCAGGCGGAATGTTTCAATTAAAAAAAAAAAAAATAATAGATCGCACAAAGCATTTGTGCCCTTTAATGAAGAAGACGGACACTAAAGACGACGTTAAACCTGTAGCGTTAATAACGATGCCTCCAACTTGTCGCGGGTCGCACTTTGCCAAGAATCTTTTTATTATGTGTGATTTACAAGTTGTTTTTCGCAGATACAGTCAAGACCTTGGCGCCTCTATTTCTCATTGCATCACCAAGAAAAATTAGAAAGTGACGTTCAAGCGAGATATTCCGCGCGTTTGTGCCCCTGCCTCACCTTACATCATCCAGTTCATCACCCTACCACCAAACCGTCGTGTTCCTTTTTAACGCCATAGCGTTAAGTAGCTCGTGTCGCAGAAAGGCCGGCGTCGACGTCGGTGGCGTTGTGACGGAAAAATCCTGATTAGTCGATAGGGTCACGACGTCACAGCCACATGACCTCGCGCGGGAATTTCAAAGAACCCACAACGCTCACGTGAAACGTGACATGACGCGTGGAATAAAAGTGTTGGAAAAACATAACATGTAATGCGAATTAAAGGTCGCCGCATGTCTCAAATGATTACACTTTATAAAATAATTAATTTGCTTCGATGAAAATTTTGAAGAATTTCAGGCAGGATTCGAACCCACGACCCTTCTGCTGCGAGCCAGGCACGCTACTGCAAGGCACGCTTGCACGGCTTGGGAACGAACTTTTTTTTTTATGTTTCTGTATAGCATTCCACTCTTTGCGTCTTTCTGTAATTTTATATTGTATACGTTCCCTTCTCTTTTTTAATTTTTTTATCGGCCCACCAACAACCACATTTCTTCCACCCATATAGTTTTGGTCAATGAAAAACAAATGCAAGTAAACTAGCCTGCAATACACATCGCCCAAGGTCAACGCTATGGTGATCAACGAGCTACCTTTACTTAAGCTCTTATTCGTCTAACAAACCTTGTACTAACGTCATATTGTTCCCAAAAGTAACCGAGTCGTCTTTCTACGTTAGTACCGGAGAACCATACTCGGTGTCGCCCGTATCTGATTCTATTTGCGTTCACGCGCCGACAGTCCCGTCCGTGGGTAATTCATATCAGGGAACGACGCGCAGGTATACAAGCAGAATCGTGCGATCTCGGGGACTTCTTCTCCGGCAGATATATCGCCGATGAGATCGAAGAAGCGAGCAAAGAAAGACTGCTTCGTCTCACACGCCGGCGAAGAGCGCCGTGCTACGTCATTCCCTTCCTGTTTCCTTTCGCCGATTCGGGGAGTTGTTTTGTTTTTTTGTTTTTCTCTCGAGATATTGAGGCACCTTCCTGCAGTGTTGGAAACCGCCACACGCATCCGTGTCCTGGTATTAATACCACGCCGCTGATTCGCGATACGCAGTAGACCAACCGGTTAATATCCCACCATTTGTGCGACATTACGAGTGTGACTGTAGTAAGTACACTATGTGCAGTGGCCGCAGAGATGCGACTATGGCACCTGCCTCGTATACAAACTACGATAGTGCGATTACAGTAACTCCGTTTAGTAAGTACCAAAGCGTGTCTACAGTACCTCTGTACAGTAAATACCAAAGTGTGATATTAGCAACTTCGTGTAGTACGTATCAAAGTGTGGCTATATACTAACTCCATACTGTAAATGCCAAAGTGTGACTATAGTAACTCCTAGTAGTGACTACCAAATTGCGACTAGGGAACTCCCTGCAGTAAATACCGAAGTGTGACCAGTAACTCCGTATTGTAAGTAACAAAGTGTGACAATAGTAACTAGCTCTTATATAAACTACAAAGGTGTGACTATGGTAACTAGTACTTTGGTAACTGGCACTTACATGAACTACCAAGGTTTGACTATAGTAACTAGCTTTTATATAAACTACAAAGGTGTGACTATGGTAACTAGCACTTATATGAACTACCAACGTTTGTCTATAGTAACTAGATCTTATATGATCTACAAATGTATGACTATGGTAATTACAACTTTGGTAACTGGCACATTCATTAACTACCAAGATTTGACTACAGTAACTACCTTTTATATAAACTATAAAGGTGGGACCATGTTAACTAGTACTTATATAAACTACCAATGTGTGGCTATGGTGACTAGCACTTAAATCAACCACCAAGATGGGACTATACATAAATGATCGTAACTACCGGAACCTCATCGGGCCGGAAAAAGTCAAAGTCGGTTAAAATGAAAAACCGCTGTGACAATGGGCGCGCCGTACTCAAATCTAACATTCCTTTGAGCGGAGCTTATGCACCCCTACTTTCCAAGCGAAAGTATTATAGACGTTTGGTTTTAAGTCGGATTTACTGACTGGTTCTCTGTGTAAGAACGCAGAAACGGGTTACCTGGAAGCACATATGCACGACGGGTTAACTAAAACGCATGGCTTTATTTCACGATCAGGCGCGCCCCTTTTTTGCGTGGGTTTACTTTTTTTTATTATTTACAATTTCTAATCTCTTGCTAGGCCGGATAGCAAATCGGAGAAAATTTATTGAAGTAGAGACGCCAATTTATGAGGCTCGCGAACCCAAATATAGTCACCACCGCCAACTTTCCAATCTCTCCTCGTTATAAGGAAACGTGCCAACTAACGAGAACCAGAAAAACAGAACGAACAAAAAGTAAAGACAAGAAAAGTGGGGAAGGAAGTTTAAAACCGCGAAACGAGCAGCGCCGTGAAGGTTTGCACTTGCAAGCAAGACGTCTTTATGTTTAAGCGTGCCCCTTTTTTTCATTTTTTTTTTAATCCTATTGCAATGTAGCTTTTTTTCCGATCGTTGTTTCAACGCTCACTAAAAACGCGCAGAAAGAAAGCGAGGGCTTCTATGCTTCGACTTGTCAGGAACAAAAACAAAAAGATGTACACACAAAAGATTGGAAAAAGGGGGGGGGGGGGGGGGGATGCCATACGAACCAACTCCAACAGCGAGGATGGAGGGTCTGAAACGGACAAATATATTTTTACTCCCAAAAGGAAATCGATACCAGAGAATTTTCGCGGGAATGCGGTTTCGAACGCATCTCAAACCGCTCCAAGCTACGTGAGAAGATCCATGATACAAACGAGAAAGAAGAAAAAAAAGCAAAGAGACCTCTTTTGTATTGGGAACATCGCCAACCCTCCGAGCTTTCCTCTTGTATGCGGTTCTATGCTTCGTTCCACCTCGAGGCGGACAGCAGATGACGCTACGAGTCATCACAACCAATCAGGTGTCGTGTCCGTGTCACATGGCCTTCGGAAGGGGGTGGAGTCACTAACTACGCGCGTGGCACTGGATAGGCTGGGATGGCTGGGATTGGCTGGGATTGGCTGGATGCTCGTTTACCGTCTGCTGCGGTCCATCTTTAAGCGAAACGAAGTACATACAGAATGTACCACGCACTTATCCTCACCCGTCACCAGAAGCGGTGAATTAAGTTTCATACTGCAATTCAATGACGTAACTAAAGAACCTAGTTTGAGAGACACTTGAGAAGTAATAAAGTGCCGCACTCAGAAATTAGAGAGTGACCTGACTGACCAACGTGCAATCTTAACGAGGTAGCGTCGGGTTTTGTATGTGTGTTTTTTTACAGTGATTCAAATACTCTACAACTCATTTTATACCTGGTGTTTGTGCGAAAAGAGACCCGTGTTTTTTGGCCCACGTAAATGAACTATGCATTAAAAAACGCTCAATCTCTGTGGGAATCTGACCCTAGCGGTTGGGATATAAAACGCGAAAGTTTGAGAACATGACGTTACCTGGATCCAAAGATAATTAAGAAAGACGAAATTTCTCTATGGGCCGACGTCGTGCACCTAAGCCTGATTTCGTCAATACAAAAACTGACACTGTGCACGTATGTGGTAATTATATCAGGGAGAAACACTTGGAAGCAAGAAATGTTTTTTTTTGTTTATTTTTTGCTGACAACTTGTGTTTACTGAAATCAATCCTAAAGGCGCCCACAATGTCATTTTTTTGTTTTGACAATATTAGGCTTAAATGGACGTCGGCTCAGAGAAATTTTGTCTTTCTCTTTTATATTTCGACCCAGATAACGTCACGTTTTGAATCCTTCGTGTCTTGTCCCAACCGCTAGCGTCACTTTCTCACGGAGTTTCAGCTTCCTGGGATGTCTGTAATAACAAGATTCTTTTTTTTTTTCTAAAATACACTGAAATACACTTACACTTTGTATACCCAGGATAGCGCTTGTCCGCTATACTTCTTGTCTTTGTCCTTTATGCGCTATTTTATATGTTTAACTTAAATAAACATTTACAAGCAAACAACAAAACAAAAAACGCATACTTCGATCCAGAGAAACTACGTAAACTGAGCATGCGCCCATACCCGAGTCTGAAAAGCGAAGCTCTGCGCATCATCTCTTGCACATGCTAGTGCCGCCTGCCTAGCGCGACGCCAGAATGTGACATCACGCATGGTTTCCACTTGGTTTCATACGAGGTATGATCAAAAAATTTCCGAAACTGATTTTGTAGCGTAAAAAAAAAAGAGGGCAGCACAGATGGCGCGCAGCAGTCGAAGGACTTCTGTGTGCGCATATTTATTCCAAAGGCGCTCGCTCTGTGAACATTTGGAGCTGCGCTACACGAGTTTGTTTGACCACATGCACGAGACATAACGGCGATCTCTCCATAGACTGCAAACCAAAGCGAGAGCGAACATCAGTTTTACATCAAACTCGGCAAATCTAAAACAGAGCCTCTGAAATGATTCAGGAGGCTTATGACAAAAAACAGCGAGTTTTGCGAGGTGTTTTGAGTGGCACTCGCCCGACTCACGAACGGCAGAACGTCACTGAAGTCAAGCAGAGGTCGCCCTATTGCTCTTTGTCTTCCAGCGATGTTCTGCCGTTCCTGAAGCGTCAGTGCCACTTAAAACACTTCGCAAAATTTGCTGCTTTTTGACACGAGCCTGCTGAATCATCGCAAAGGCCTCTGTTTTATATATGCCGAGTTTGACGCAGAAGTGGACGTTCGCTCTCGCTCTGGTTCGCGGTCTATGGTGAAATAGCCATTGTGCCCGGGTCAGAAAAGCTCGTTTAACGCGGCTCCACATTTCCCAGAGCGACTCCCTTTTGTACAACGAGACACGAAGGTCCTTGCCTTGCGACTGCTGGGCGCGCCATAGCTCTGCTGCCCTCTCTTTTTACGATAGAAAATCAGTCCCGGAACTTTCTGATCACACCTCGTATGTATCGTAACTCCTGCAAACCTCTCGATACTTATGTAAAACATTTCATGAACGTTCAATCATATCTCAAAAATAAAAATAAAAGAAGCTTTAAAAACTTTTTTTAGAAACTTAGTTTGGTCAATGACAGCTTAAGAAAGCATGGCGTGGCGCGTCCCGAGCACCTAATTAACCCTCGGCAGCCAGTCAGATTTCGACATGACCCGAACAACGAGGAACCAATGACAAAACAAGGATCGTGAATTAACATAATAAGCCAAGCCCCGCGTTTTATTGAGCTGTCAGTCAGTGACTGATGTTCAGGACTTCCTCCTTCCATCCCTCCACAGAGTGGTCATCGTAAGACTGGACGCATGAGCAAACGCATGTATGCGGTTTTAGAGAGGCGCCCGTTTCCGGCTTGAGCGGCGACGGCGTCGCCGTCGGCGTAACCGCGCGGCGCATTATGGGTAAATTTCCCCGCTAAATTTATTGAAAATATTTCCCCGCTAAATTTAGCAGGAAAAACTCTCCGCCAAATTTAGCGCAAAATTTTTCCCTAAATGGGAAGCGACCCATACGAATATGTCAGATATGGCCCTGAATATTTAATATACGGCCATATATGATAATATATGGGAGCAGATACGGCCATATTTCGCCATATAAGTGGGCAAATACTGCCAGATGTGGCCATATAAGTGCGTAAATACGGCCATATATCGCCATATACGCGTGCAAATATAGGCCCTGATAATGGTATATGGGCCCGTTTCGGTCGTGCACGCAATAAGTCATATGTACTCGCCAAGACACTCGTTGATTGATCTATATTGCATGAGTCTCATGTAATTGGTTAACTGTTGTTAACACCCTTAAAGTGAACTTATTCCAGGTATTTGGACAATTAATCAATTGTGCATTTTGAAGATTGAAAGACAAATGAAAATTGGTTGTATGTTGACGTGTGACAATAGAGAGTTTTAGTAGATCGTTCCGATGACTCCGATAACAATATCCGATACTCTGCCTCCGCCTTTGCGCTTACATATATAGTATCGTTATCGGGGGTATCGGAGGTATCGGAACGATCTACTAAAACTCTCTAGTATGACGAAGTGCATAAGATCGGAAAGCCAGTAATCAAATAATGGATTTTAGATCGCAGCTCTTAGGCGCGCGTTTCCGAGTTAAGCGGTGTCAGCGTCGGCATCGGTGTAACCGCCCCGCTAAATTTAGCGAGAAATTGAATTGGTACGTATGTCACGTGACGTCAATTTTTCCGCTAAATCTAGCAGTGAGACGAATTTTGTTCATGTTTCCCCGCTAAATTGAGCGGGGAAACACGAACCGTTAGCTTACTGAAGATGCAAGACGCTACTTCGTCTTCCCGAATCCTTTTCCCTTCGAACGGCTGCGAAGCCGTTGCGCCCGGAGTACCCTACGCAGCATCTTTCAAAAACCGTTCGCGCAGCATCGCAACCTTCCGTTTGCGAGCGTCTGAGATTCATTGTGTGTTGAAAATCGGAGGATGTGCTGTCCGTGGTGTCTTTTATGTGTAACAGTGTACACATAATTTTAAATTTATTGGTAAAAAATATATATACATATTTATTTATCTATTTATTGTGGACATGTGCGCAAAAAAATAGTCGCGCTTATTTTTTCATTTAAACTTATAATGTGGGTTATATAGCGTAAAACATAGTATCTTCAAACTCGCATCGTTTTGGGTCACTTTCAAGTTTCGAGCTGGACAGCTTCTTTGGAAGTTCAAAAGCTGGACTTCATAGAGCTGAATGTTCACTCGGTATTGACAGCAGGGTAGGACCTATGCATGTTTTA